>JAUKWC010038166.1:0-14004 GCA_032356245.1 Endocladia muricata
AAACTCGTCTTGCTGCGTCCCAAAGTTTCTCGAAATAGCCAGCAGTCCCGAGTCACGGTCGATCGCCAGGTCCACAATGCGGTCATACTGCCACCGCGAGAACTGGTGGCGCTCACGGATGCGTGTCGCAATGCTGATCGCCTGATCCTGCAGCATGCGGTCCGTGCTGGCAAGCTCCGGCGCCGATTTCGCCGTCTTTTTGACGTGCGACCCGTCGAGCTTAACGCCGCGAGAGGGGATCGGCTCCTCATCGTACCGGTCCTTGCTCCAGAAGAGCCACGCATTGTCGGGCAGTGCGGAGACGTCCGAGTTGTTGCGTATGGGCTCGGTGAAGTGGGGGGAGGTGAATACGGAAATTTGTTTGATGTCCAGCGGCTCGAGAAAGGCAGTGGGGAAGGGCGGCGGTTGCGTCTCGGCAATGAGCGTCTTGAGTCGGAACACATTCATGCGGTAGATTTTGATGCTATGCAGCTCGCCATCGGGATACTCGATTGCACGAAGTACCTTGCCAAATATGCGTGAGCGGATTGCGTTGAACACTATGGAGGAGCCACCCACGAGCTTGAAAGCACTGTCGGCTTTGCCTAGCATCACGCCAATGGGGACTATAGGAACCACCATATTGCGAGGTGGGACGTGTCTCGGAGTTGATCGATCGTCTCTTTCAGAATGGTTTCACACACGCCTTACGGCAGGCTTGATACCCGAGCACGTCGGAGATTTATGTGCGAGGAATGTAGTGGCTTATGTCGCAATGAACACCATCAGCTAGGCTTTTTCAAGCCCCACATCCCACACAAGAACGGAGCAAAAAGTCGGGTCGGAGAACCCTTGTTTTTCACCCCAAATAATATCACTACCAGTCCCCACCTCAAGTCCTTGCCTTTCAGCGATGTTTTGAAGACTTTAAAGCAGCAGTATCGATTCCATGCAACTGAGTATATCACGCGTCTTTAGCACTGATAGTTTCTTTGCGGCGCAGAAGCGCGGGTCACGACTACCGTCAGTAGCGTTTGGGTGGTCTGGCGTTCATTCGCTCGAACAAAAGATGAGAAGCAGGTACGATAGACTGTCGCCCTCTGGACTTGGACAATCAAAGTATAGCCACAGACGACAGCGACCTTATACTTGTAGAGAGAAATTTGCCCGTTCGTTTGACAGTTATTGGATTTTCGAGTTGTTTTTTCAAGTAATCGAAAAGAGAGGACACCCCAACCAGTAGTGACCACGATCAATGCAGTAGGGGCAGTGTAGTACAGTATATTAAATTTATTCACACTCTTCAGTAGTGTCTCGACATAGATCTTTTAGTCGACCTTTTCGCCTTTAAGATCTTGGAGTTACCTACCTACCTTGCCGATACTTTCTGTACGTAGATTTGCAAACCTGAACAGGAAAACTTGGGCTGCTGCATCGTATCAGAAAGTTGAGCCAAAACTGCTTGTAGCATTAGTCACTGTCAATTGAGAGATGTAGGTGACGAGAACCAAACTGATTTGCTCGGCATTGTACCATCGGTTCTAGCTCGAATGATGACTCGATTCGGACTAGTCACAATAACATAAAACTACGACAACTGCATGCCGTCCTCATCTGACAACAATTTTCAAATGCCTATTCAGAGAGAGAATAAGCCAAGTCACGTCTTCGTTCCTAGCTCAACTCTTTTTTTACAAAAACGAGTCGCATCAATTGCGTTCTCTGCAGACCTGCACGTCATTCCGGTGCACCCTTCCGCAGCTGGTATGAAATCGACACATTCAATCCGCAATCAACAATCCCGACTTCTGTTCAGCACATGATCTCGCTCTAATCCACATTGTCATCCCTACGCTCTTTTGCCTGTTGCCTCGCGCCGTACGATGATTTGTATATATCGTCCACACAAAGTGGGCAGACCACTTCCGCGTCTCCAGCGCAGTATTTGCATGTGATAGTGCGTCCGTGATAGCCGACGCCATTGCAAGATGGACAGGGAACGACTTCTGTTCCGTGGCAGTAGAGGCATTCTTCAGCATCCCGCGCCGGTTGTTGACCATTGCCTTCGTAAGCACCTTTTGGTGCTCCGGAATTTACATTGGCGCACATGTGCAGAGAGCGGCATCCTGTCACAGAGCGCAATGGTTGAGATGGTGGTCGTGCCCTGCCATGAAAGTGAGAGAAGGGCAGGCTGCGTGCAGAACGCCCATTTGCTCGGCAAAAATATCCTCCTGGCACAAAACACAATCTCATCGGACGTTGTCTCTTCTCGCCAGGGCACTGGTATTCCAAGGATGTAGCACTTCTGTCTACTCTCGACGAAGTAGGTAATTTCAGTGAGAGTGTGATTCTGATGCAAATTGAAATAAGGCGGTTGTTACCGTCGTGAGAAAGAAACTGCGCACTGAAGTTCGTATCTTCCCTACGGACACGGATGGGAATCAGATGCAACATTCGAAGACGTCTAGCAGCTGGCGGCTCGAAAGTGGCTGGTTTTGAAAGATGGGATTGCTGCCAATTCAGAGATCAGAAAAACTGAGATGGCGAGTGCAATTCTGGATTATCTAGATAATTTCAATAGTTTTCTGGGGAATTTGCACCAGTCATTTGACGTTGAAATCTACTCCGGTCAACAGTTTCCCTGGGAGCCAACCTTCTAGACTGGAGTTCATCGCGCTCACTACATTTTATCGCAAGGTGTCTGTGTCAAGCACCGCACGAAATGCTTGTCTGTTTATTAGTTTTAGTTCATAGCACAGTGTACTGTAGGACGAAAAGGACCATCTGCCACACGGGCGACAGTTTGCTATTGAATTAGTTTTTTTCGTCAACTGGACATGGGCGAGCTTGATCCGGTTCGACGACTATTGTGGATACCTCCACGCAAGGGGTTTGCAGTTATTGGAGGTACCGGCAAAAAGGACTGATATTGTCGTCTTATAGGGTCTGGTTCTAGGCCAATCGTACAGTGCCCAGCGAAGCCAGGAGGAAGCTCAAGGTTCGAAACGGCCAATGGTGATTTACAAGGCGAGATTACACCCGCGTCTGAAGAAAGAGTGCACTGTTTTGAACGCACAGAAAACAGCTTGCTTGACATTGTCAAGTTTCAAATCCGCACTACCTTTTTCCTACTTGCGAGTAACAAGAGCATGGCATGTTGTGCGCGCTGTCTTGGCACTGAGACGTCTTGTTCAGGCTAAGTCTAGTGTCTATCGGACATTTGGCCTCATATGAGGCCAAATTGCCTCATGTGAAGTCAAATTTCGCGGAGATATTAAAGGGTCATGGAGACGTCCACTTTCGCTGTTCTTTGTATCTGCTTGAAGGTCTTTGAGGACTCTACTCTGGCAGAGTGGAGCTGTAGAAAGACTCAGCGAGCTTTTTGCTCAGTCAGGATTTTAGTGCAACGGAGTACGCTACCCTTTGTTTTGGTATCGTAGAAGGGGGTGAGGTAAATTACACGTACAACTAGTATATATTCATCATACATATTATATAATTTGCATATTTTCTCGATGGTCAGTTGGCCTCATATGAGGCCAGAGTTGATCTCTTATGAGGCAAAACTCAATGTTCAATAGGCACTAGACCCTTAGCTGAACATCATCTCTATGCCTGGTGGAGAATTCATACCTTGTTCGTGTTATGCCCTGTTGTCCAATTCTGTATAGGGGCATCAGAACTGTCGCTCATTTTCTTCAGTCTGCAGTGCCAATGTCTCTGGCGTTCCAAAAAACAACAACATTATTTGGCGAGATCTAGATCACAATTCTCCGGTAGCGCGGGGGAGTCATAGATCATCGGATACAAAGGATGCCAATACCCCATTTCTGCCATCAGCACAGTGCATGTTCTATGGAATGACGAAATAGACAAGTACTAAATTTAAATTGCCCCGTTCCTCTATGCTAGAATGTAACGACGATCATCATCTACACACTCATTTAGATTCATGTAACCAGCTCAATGAAGCCCAATCCTTCAAAAAAGGCCCTAAATCCCCAATCCCTGCCCTCCGAACCCCCTAACCCTAGTCTAGTCCATTAACTTCAGAATACAGGGTTCGGAAATGAACCCTCCACGCACGAGAGTTCACATTTCAAAAGCAGGGTTCATTTTGAACAATAATAGACTACTATTTTACCTATCAGTCAGTACGCCTATTATCTATTGGCATGCATGCGGTGTTCCGAGAATGAAAGAACCGCTTCCGTATGCCAAACACATGAGCGCAGCAATCACACACTCGAGTAAAAAAGATGCCTCAATAGTCGCACATATCTGTGCCTCTTGGTCAGTTTTCAGGGATCCACACAAATATGAACAAATTTAATTTAATTGTCCATTCCTCACAGAAAATTATGGCCCAGTACGGGATGCGGCCCAATCAAGATTAATGATAACTGACCGGACACAATTTAATTGCGAGGACCGATCCACGAGCACTCACTCTGGCCACGCAAAGATTTTTTAAACACCCGTTCCCGCCACCCTTCGCGCTGGGCCATTGGTTATATTCGCTTCCTCAACGAGGTCCAGGTCCAAATATTCGACCAATGGGCGATCATAATGTATGTCAATCCGCCTCTGACGTCCTAGTTTGCAACACAGAAAAGCGCATGGATACTGCAGAATGCCAAGTGTCTCCCCAGTACGCCACCGTGGTTTTTCCACCGGACCTGCCGGGCGATATCACGGCCGCACAATGGCGGCCGGCAGCATTGATGCCACACGTATCAAACAAACCGCATCACCACGCGACATAAAACATCACAGCACGCGCGTGTTTTGTACGGTTTTGCCTTTGCACAGCGCTTGCACTTTCCAGTGGAGTATCGGTGTCACACGGGACAATTCTTCGAGCCCGCGCCGGATCGCTTCAGCCACCAATTTATAGTCCTTTCCTGCGCCCCGGCGTTCTTGCCATCAAAAACTACCTTCCTCAACCTTTTCCAGGCCCTTTCCCCCATTTGCCTCCTGATTTTTGTCGTGAAACGATCCACTGCGACTGTTTCCGGTTGCCAAACGCGGCGCCGCCGTTGTTATCTTCAATACCCTTGGCCCTCTCATCCTTAACGTTTACTTTGCTGGTGGACCACTCAGCAGGCGATTGAGAACAGTGCCATTCACGTTTTCGTTTCTGGTGCGTGTTTCACCATGTGCAACGCCCCGCCCAGCCGTATGACCGGCGCGAAGCCAAATGCCACCAACGTCGACCCTGCCGAGGTAGAGTATGACTCGCAACGTGGGATCACTCTGGAGAAAACGAAGAGGTCAAAGTACATGACCGACAAGGAACTCAGCGAGCTTCCCTTTTTACAGCGCATCAATTGGCTTTCCACATCTATTATCTTTTCCCCGCTCATTGGACTTTTGTTGGGCATCTGGTTTGTGCCGCTGCAACGCAAAACTTTCATTCTTGCCGTTGTGCAGTACATTCTGACAGGCACAGGCATCACTGCGGGGTACCATCGCCTGTTTTCTCACAAGGCGTACCAGGCGTCTTTGCCAGTCGAGTTCGTATTGTTGGCGTGGGGGGCTGGCGCGTTTGAGGGGTCTGCTAGGTGGTGGAGCCGCAATCACCGCGCACATCATCGGTATGTTGACACCGAGAAGGACCCGTACGCTGTTCACAAGGGGTTCTGGTATGCGCACATTGGGTGGATGATTTTAAAACAAGACTCTCGGCGGTCGGGTCGTGTGGATATCAGTGACTTGAACGCGCATCGGGGAGTCATGTTCCAGCACCGGTATTACCTTCCGATTGCGTTGTTCTTCGGATTTGCATTCCCTCTTATTGTCGCAACTGTAGGGTGGGGTGATTTCTGGGGAGCGTTGGTATATGCGTGCTTTGGGCGCATGTTCTTTGTGCATCAGGCAACGTTTTGCGTCAACAGTCTTGCTCACACTTTCGGTGTCCAGACTTATTCAACCGAGCACACTAGCTATGACCACATTATTACAGCCCTTGTAACATTTGGTGAGGGCTATCACAATTACCATCATGAGTTCCCGCATGACTACCGGAACGGTATTCGCTGGTATCACTACGACCCCACGAAATGGATTGTGCGGTTTTTGTCTTACTTTGGCCTATGCTCGCGTCTGATCCGATTTCCGAACAATGAGATCAGGAAGGCGCAAATTCAGGTCAAGCAAGCTGAACTTGATGAGATTAAGAAGACTATCGATTGGGGACAGGATGTCGATTCTTTGGGAACTATGAAATGGGATAAAATCACTGCCCGTGTCAACGATGGTGAGAAGCTTCTTGTCATCGAGAATATTGTTCATAAGATCGACGACTTTACGTCCATGCATCCTGGTGGTGCGAAAATCCTTGAGTTCTGGAATGGTCGGGATGCGACCAATGCCTTCAATGGGGAAGTGTACAAACATTCGAAGGGAGCCAGGAATTTATTAGCTCATTTTAGAGTCGCAAAGCTGTCAGAAAAATTGGAGTAGTATAGACAAGGGGGGTTGGGTGTAAGGTGTTACTACGTGATGCCCTATCGGTTGCGCAGCGTTGATGGCTCGCGAACGCGGACTTCACTCTTTCTGCGGAAGAAGCGGGAATGACGCTCGTGCCTGCTGTCTTGCGATGTCAGACGTTTCATCCTCAAGGGAGGCGTCTGGAGTTGTAAAGGATACAGGTGTCTCAATTCGGTGTGAGTTGTATCGGCGATGTCGTTGTCTTCGATCTGTTTGCCGATCGACGTGGAGACGACAGATTCCTGGAGTACTACTTCAGTTCCATGCACGATTTTGTGTACTGAGCTCGGGCAGGCTTTCAGCTTCACCACCCACCATCATTTCGATAGATATAGTGCGAAACGAAGCAACAAATGGCCGCTGCGGTTCTCTCTGGCATATACGGCCTGTACCTTTTACGTGTGCAGCAGCCATCAATGACTAGGACGAACACTGGCTCCCAAACCCCGTTACCTGCATCAGTCAGTGGTGCTCTTTGAGTTAATTCTGTCAGGACAGACGCCCCACGCAATTAGCTTTACCTTGGCACGCCACATTACTTTGGTCCGCTAGCGATGAGGAGCGGGCGAAGGGGAAAAAGAGAAATCGTTCGCTCGTAGCCGGCAAACAAGGTTGCACGTGCGAACAGATTTCATGCAAAGTTGCTTGTAGACAAAACCGCTGGTTAACATAGGGAAATTAGGAGACTCGGACAAAATGGGACAGCAATGTTGACGATTTACGTGATGGTCTGTGCAGTCAATGTTTGAATGTATGCAGCGATCTGTACAGCTGCGGAAACGTTTGTAATCCAGACCTGTTAAACTCATTTTGTTGAACCATATACCCAATCCTGCCGTATCAACGCTTTGGAGTAATTATCGTCTTCTGGCTTAACACCTCTGCGTAGTTAAACTCGAATGCATCCGCAGCTGGAGTCGCGTAAGGCATTCCCGACACGACTGTTTGGGAAGTAGACATGTTCTGCCCAGATGCCATGAGCTGCCACATTACTTCACCGCGAAAGACCACATTCCAAACTGGCGCGATATTAGCAAACGGTGAAAAAGGACAACAAAATATAATCGAAAAATTATTTTCAATGCTTTCAATTTGTCCATACGTTTTGCCGCGAAACAGAATTGGCCATCCTTCCTGTCAAGGCCTACGGAACGTCTCGGGGCAGCAGAACCTCCGTTTCCATCTTCCCCATCTCCTCTCGTCAACTTTTTAGTTCCAGTTAGCCGCCATGGGGCGCAAGCGCGTCGTCGGTCACAGGATCTCGTCCGATGAAGAGTTTGCGCCCTCCGACGCCACCGCCTCTCCTACCGTCTCGCGTCTCAAGCGGAAACGCCGCGTCTCCACGCGAAAAAGCACAAGTGCTCCATCGTCGCTTGGAATCAGCGACTCGGACGAGGAGGATGACGATGGTATAGTGTGCATTCCAGACTCGTTGGAGCAAGAAGAAGACGAAGAAGGCGTTCCCGAGAAGCCAACAAGTCCAGTGGGAAGGAAAGTACTCGAGGATTCTGATGTCGAGCTAGTAGCAGAGGTCTTCGGCGAGGACGAGGTCAGTCGTGACGCTGAACCAATTCGTGATGCCGAGCCCAGTCGTGATTCTGGAGCCAGTCGTGATTCTGGGGCCAGTCGTGATGCCGAGGTTAGTTGTGATGCCGAGGCTAGTCGTGATGCCGAGGCTAGTCGCGATGCCGAGGCTAGTCGCGATGCTGAGGCCAGTCGCGATGCTGAGGCTAGTCGCGATGCTGAGGCTAGTCGCGGTGCCGATGCTAGTCGCGGTGCCGATGCTAGTCGTGATGCTGAGGCCAGTCGCGATGCTGAGGCCAGTCGCGATGCTGAGGCTAGTCGCGATGCTGAGGCTAGTCGCGATGCTGAGGCCAGTCGCGATGCTGAGGCCAGTCGCGATGCTGAGGCCAGCAGTGATGCTAATGAGAATCGCAATACAGTTGGTGGTCGGCATGTGAAAGCAGCATTACATGTGAAGGAACCAGGAGAGAATCACGCAGGTCGAAATGAACCTGGACAAAACGGTCCACTCGCTCAACACGGTAAGGTTTCACTGCCCATTTTTCTACTGTTTGATACTCCTCAACCAGTAGTGCTGCAGGTTAATCCAGTTGCCATTGACGTCAACTGACCAAAACCACGCTTCATTAGCATGATAAATAACCTTCCTCTGTGTAGAGGCAGGTCGTGCGACTCGCAGAAGGACAGCACCTAGTAAATTTGCAGGTGCGAATGACTCGGAATCTGAATCAGAGCCCTCTGAGAATGAAGAGGATGCGTACAACAGCGAGGAAGATTCTCCGGATGAAGAAGACGCGGAAAGTGATTTCGAGCCATCACCTGATCGTCCTTCGCGCAAAAAGAAGCCGCATTCACAACCTGTCATTTCGCCTCCAAGCAAGAACACGGTAAAGCCCGTGACAGCATTGCGACGAAAGCCACCGCTGAATGCCGTCACAAAGAGGAACAAACCCGCTGCTTCAGCAAAAGTTAAAGTGCCCTCGGTGACATTAGGCGGCACCAAGAAGCGCCTGGGGGCCAGAATACCAAGCAAACTCTCTAATCCCACTAGTGCTGGTGCTGGAAGTACTCAGAGGTCAATTTCTAGTGCAGCAAGATTATTGGGAGGAGCCGTTCGCCGTTCAGGATTGTCACGCAACGTGGCAATACCTCGCCTACATTCGTACTTGCCACAGTAGCCTGATAGGGCAGCGACAAGCCTAGATTAGCAGAGCACGATATCCATATCATTTGCTTTCACAACTTACACAAGTAGTAGAGCAAGAACCGCTGCTTCTTCAGTACTATCTGCCACCCTGACGAATAATGTCGTCACCACGCCTATGATCAAGAAAATAGTCGGTGGCATGAGGAAGAATTTTCCGGGCAAATGATTTGGTCCAGGGTCCTCAATGAGTTGGTTATTGCGATAGTACTTGCCTGTGGCGTAAAATACCGCAAACAACCCAATTGCCGACGTGACAATGGCTAGTCTCCGCACCTCCTCCTGATTTTCGCTCGTCTGGATGTTCACTAATCTGATCGACCCCACCGCAAACGTCTGCACAGTCAGACACACCCGCACCCACAAAAGAAACCACCGCTCATTCGACAGATGCGTCAAAATCCTTCCATCCTCCGGAATCGTCGCTTTGGCATCAGCCGACAGCGCTTTCTCAAGATATTCGATATGCTCAAGCAGCACACGCCTGTCGCCAAGTTTTGTCACCCCGAGCGTCTTTCGCAGCTCCACCGACGTCAGCGAAAGCAGCGTATCGCCTGTCACCGCCTGTGCGCGGAACACGGGGATATAATTGCTCATACCTATCGCACGTAACCAGTCCGCAACTTCTTCAGTGTTGTCCATCGTACGAAACAAAAGAGGGGATTGCATGCGGCTCCGCGCCGTACTCAACGTTGGGGGTGGGGGAGGGGAGGGGGGGCGACCAAACTCACGGTGCCGGAATGGGAATCGCGGCCGGAAATCTGGAGACTCCGTCATAGTACGTCGGGTAGCGCGTAAACGAGGAAGATAGACTGATGACGACCGCAAACAGTACAGAGCAAAACCTTTCTGTGTGAGAAGGAGAGCAGACCCTACAACCTTGACTACCCGAGAATGAAAGTCAAGAGGTGACTTGTGGTACTTGAACTTCGCAAACTTTTCGCACGTGCGACGCCGTTTGTCTGCAACGTTGATCGGTTTGGGTCTGGAACTCAGGTGGTGAGGTGGGTTGTGGTGCTAACCGTTTGTGAAAGGCAAGCGCATGCTCTGCGCAATTAGTGCTCATAAAAGAACAGAGTTTATTTGACCATCCCACGGAGCGATTCTGATTTGTTCAAGACAAAAATTTCAGCACGCCGTGCGAACAGCCGTTTCAGAGCGCAAACCTGTGGTGTTTTTTGGCAAATAAAACTTCGAGGTAGAACACCGACCTTTCTCAATTTCCTACGATACCACACGATCGGATGGATTCCATGACCCTTCACCTTCACAGAAAACGCAGAAGCCAGTGACAACCAAAGTAAACCGTCTGTCACGACCCAATCTTCACGGTATAGGTTCTTCATGCAACACGTTTACGTTGCGCTATGTCATTGTCGCGCCCAGGTCAATTTCACACTTATGGTACCGTCCCATGACAGACAAAGAAAAAGATTGGGTCTCTTTTATGGTGTTTAGTTGCCCTCTGCTTTGCACTAGTTTGTTGGCCAATAAAAGCTCTGCGTCCTTGTGTTAGAAGAGATCAAACGTCTGGTGAGAACAACGATGGTGTGGATGAATGTAAGTTTGGCAAATCTGGCACTAAAGTGAGTCTACCCACGTCACGGACAACGGTGTCGGCGGTCAATTAACCATGATGGACAAGGCTTTGACACTGCCGGGAAGATCACTGCAGTGCATAATATCATGGATGAACATCGATGCTCCGCTCCGACCATAGCATTGCTCTTTACGTAAAATTGAAAAAGGCGTCATTGAATACCCATCTCCGGACCTCTGCACATGAGCACCGTGGTAGCGAACAAAATAGTCACAGTACCTTGGGTTTTGCTGTATGCACTCACAGTCTTACTGAACTCGAGTATGCATGTGGAGGACTGCATGCTCTATCAACGCCGAACAAGTGTTAAATTTGGGCTGCAATCCCGCATGAATACTGTGAAGGTAGCAGTCTCCCTTGGGGTTTGGGGCACGATAGACTGCCCTGCCTGCTATAGATATCACCGATCCGAACCCCGCTCCTACTCCAAACCTCTACTGACTGACTTCTCCACTCTAGTCGTGAGTAATTCAATTGTAACTGGCCCCCGATCTGCTCAGGAATATGGGCGGGCCCGATCTATGTTTTTACGCCTGACTCTGCTCGCGTGAATTGGCCGCTCTCAAGAAGCTCGTAACCCTGACCCACTCACGTGCTCGTGTTATGTCAAAATTAAAAAGTTTATAGATAATTCCCCTTCTCATCGTAGACGGGGCGTTCTCTTGCGCTCGCGATCCTCGAGGATAAACAGATCCATCGTGAGCATGCAATCTCGTGCAGACCGTGGCCGACAGCGTGAGAGGCTCACCATCGCGCATGAATGGGAGTAGGAGGGTAAGGGCCAAACGTGCCTTTACTCAGTCTCCTACTCGACTTTGTCCTGAATCGAACCAAGTTGAGCAGTGACTTTTTCTATTATTATAGGTCCAGTGGCGTTAAACCCTCGAGATCAGTTGACAATACGTTGTCGGCTGTCTGAATGTAGTTCCGTAAAGTTTCCCGGGACGGTTATCGACTACAAATAGAGACGAGGACCTGAAAGTACCTTCATCAGTAGACTCCGCGCCAAGGCTCCCACGAGATTTGTCGTATTTGGTAGTCCGTCCAATTTGTATCGCCGCGCAGGTGATCATCGTGGATCGAGTCGGTGGTTTCTGCATGTAGAAACAGCGAGGAATGGCCAATACGTGGGGCGACCACCATGCTTTCCACACCCAACGTCGTAGACGTTATTTCATCGTAGAAACACCTGAGATGACCGAGCAAAACCCCCGCATCTTTTCGCAGGGTATGAAAATAAAAGTTCACTCCGCCAAACTGAAGGAGTCCCGACCAAGAATCTAAAAGGGTAGTTCGACGACAGCTGGCAAAATACACTTCAAAGGAACTCCGAATCTAGTCCCACCAAGAGACTCTTTTGACAACGCCATTGTCTGGGCGGGAAAATATTTACCAATGTACATATCGTTCGAAATACACTGTACAAAGAAAAAAAAGGAAAGCACAAGAAAACAACCCAACCTATTCTACTCGGGGAATCTTTGTCAAAAGCGGTGCTCTTTCACCTAGCTGCGCGTCAGCCAGTAGTGCCCGTTCAGAGCAGCTGGGGTAATAGAAGATATAGAGTTTCTGCAGGTACGATAGTAGTGATACCCACGACAGCAATTCTACGGTGTGCTCGCCTCGCAGCGGTTTTGTCGAGTCTACCACAGCCTGGGTTGTTCGGGTCGGCGCAAACGAACATGCTTTCGCAATGTACAGCATCCGCACTTGCATTTCGGTCAACGATGTATCCATCAATGCCGAATCAGTGAGTGCACTGAGAAAGTCGGCATCAAAATCAGTTTCCTCCTTTGAAAACTCATAGACTGCATTAATGGTGTCTTCATCGAAATAGTCCACCATGAGCATGGTCATTTTCCGGAACTCCTTTGCCATGAGTCGGTTCCGATTCACGCCGGCAAACACAACGCCAACAAGGTATTTCGTGTCTGGTTCGATTCCGCAGACGATGGCGTCAAGATTCATACATATCGATGTGGCAATGGCTCGTACGGCACGAGTGTGATTCAACAAACCTAGCACAGGAAACGAATGCCCGACTGTCGACATAAGGTAGTCACCAATCTGAGGCCACGACTTTGGCACCTTTTTGGTGGCGGCATTGTCAAACGAGATGGCAGCCGGAAGATGTCGAAGCATGACGAGATTCGACATCAATGTGTCTCCTCGTTGCGGTTCAGGGTCAATATCCTGCAGATACGACTCTGGGTCCACAACGGCGTGCTTTCCCTGCGTCCAACCACTGGACTCAAGTAAGACGGCACCCTCCTCAATAGCTGCCTGTTCCATGTCGGTGCCAAGCGAACTCATAAACGTAGTAAGAAATCCGACCATACTGATCGCGAGCACAACCCATTCAACATTTGCCGGAGAGAGATACTTGAACAAATTCCGTCGGTCCTCCTCCACAAGATGATTCGGAAAGGACGACATATTCAGGGCCACCTCAACCACAGCCGCCTCCCTCTGGGTCAAGCTTCGCGACCCGGTCAAGGCCGCACCATCCACACCTCTCCGCAACGCAAAGTTGCACGTGTGCAACGAACAATATGCACACTGCGAGGACCGAGCAGAGTAATAGGTCGCCAGGGAAACCAAATCCACCGGGGCAGCAATCCCCCACAACAGAAACGGCATATTAATCGAGTTGGGAACCAGTAGGTTGTAGGTGGTAAAGGCCGGCGGAAACATGCACATAATGCCATCCGAGGTAGACACGACACCAATCAAGGCCTTGACCAACCACAACAACGAATGATACTGATCATCCACGTCCTCCAACGGGACGGCATGCGGGGCCAGAACGTCGCAAATGGCCTTTGGCGGCCCCGCATCAATCGAAGGCACACTGGAAATGGCCGACTTTGCAGAGGCTGCCCCACCGCCGCCCGAGTTTTTCGAGGACGAACCCGACGACGACGAGTGCTTGGACGACGACGAGGCGCGCGGCATGCGGCCAGGAGGCGGGGCCTGTCGAGAGGCGCAGAGAGGCGGACGCGACATGCGCGGGGCGTCAGGGACATCGCGCGACCCCAAAGGCACCAGCGTGGGCGGTTGCAAAGGCGGGCGCGACACACCGGCGCCAGGCGGAGGGCGCGACCGCGGCCGCGACTTGGGCATGACGAGGGCAGAAGCGACAAAGGAAATGGTGAGTAACACAGATGTGCGGCGCAGCACACACTCGCTCCAGCAAGGCGGGGGG
>JAUKWC010038177.1:0-14003 GCA_032356245.1 Endocladia muricata
CTGTACACAACAGTAGCACATTGGTCTGTACAGTATGTGAGCATGACGCCGAAGTTGATCTCATGGTAAACCATCTGGGTGAGGTGGTGACATGCATGGCGTGGAGCTCGAACGGCAAGCATATTGCAAGTGGTTGTGTGAACAATACATCTACCATCTGGGGTGCTGAAGGTAAAACAGACTTGCAGCTTTGCGCGAGCTGAAAAGAGAGAGAGAGCCGTTTTTCGTGTGTTGTGTGGAATCTGGATGGATGCCGTGTGGCGTGTGGCTAGGGTGACCGACCGATCGAAATCCGATCTCTGAATGATCGCACCGTAGGTCATGACGTCTGTTGTTTGAAGTGCTGAATCTGTTTCGGCCCTGGCATGGAGTCCGAGCCGGGAGCGCTTGTTGTCAGCAGCCGCATGTTTCGTGACCATCTGGGATTTTTCTTCTGGACGTTGCTCACCTGAAATTCTGCCTTGTGCAGTTTCAATCATTTGTATCTCGGCGACAGCATGGGCACCATTAGATAGCACTCAGATTGTGGTCTGCTCAGGAGGCCACCTGATGGAGACATGGAAGTCGGGCGATGACCTGGCTGTGGTAGTAAACTCTATTGACAAATCATTGATTTTCACCGCAATGACACATTCCCTCAACGGAAGTTGGGCTGTTCTAGGCGATGTGAATGGAGTAATTGGCGTGTGGAATGCGGAGAAAGGAGTGCGCGTTGGCAGGGGTTTGTTGGGACATGTTGAAATGATAGTCTGGACGATGGCATGGTCTCGCGGTAGACACCCAATTGTGTGACTAGGAGGATCGGTGGTGACGTACGGAATGTGGAAGGCCAAAATATTGATGCCGTGATGTGCACCTTTTCACCAGGTCACAGCAAATGCGTATCCCGTACCGCTTGATCGCCTGACGTAGACTAATTTGCTTCTAGAGATCGATTGAGCAGGAATGGTTCGACTCTGGGACGCGCGCACAACTGCTTTTCATGCGTCGGAGTGGAAAAGAGTGGTATCTTCGGATCCAGTTGTGTGTTGGTATAGTCAAAGAACGGTTGCAAAGTTGCTTGGTGGCCACGTCGCCCCGGTGCGCTAAATACAGTTCAGAACAATGTACAGTGTGTCGCTTGAATGCAAAGGCGCTCCCCACGAGCGGTATATCTGACCGCCTGACAGTGTCGCACCTGTCCACGCTCTCCTCACGAAATATGAACACGTGCCCTTCAACCCAACCAACGTATAAAACCGAGTACAGTATGATCAAAACTCGCCATTCCTTACCAGTGAAAGGCTCAAGCAGGCTGTCCGTCAAGCATGCCGGGGGGCCATGTAGTACTGTACCGTTGTAAATGAATGCATACGTCGAATGCACTCTAATTCTATGTTGTACCCTATTAAGCATTCATTATCGAACAAGCTGTAAACAGCAAGCTTTGATACCTTGCTGAGTGCTACGTCTAAGTACAACAGCACCACAGCAGCGCAAGTGCAATGTGTACACCTGATACCTACATTTGCTTGCAGCAATTTAGCATTCTACCGTGATTCGCAATGAATCGATAGCATTTTTCAACAGTGAACAATAAGAACTTGCGGTACGTGGTATGAATCAAGCACGCGATAGGCGGTAGAAGAAAAGAAGAGAAAGCAGGTTCGCAGCATTGTGCTGTCTGGCAGAGCCGACCCTTCTTACCTCGGCGAAGCCACTCCCTTGTTGTTATCCTCCTTCATTTCCACCATTATTCACCACTTCAAGTATATGGCAGATACGGGCCCTGACTCACCAATTGGCCAGCGTTTCCTACTTCAACCCGCCAGAACGACCGACACGACTGATAAATATCAGTGGCGTCATGACATGAGAACACGGTGGCAGCTATTGACGAGATGCGCCTGAGGAAGTGGCAATCGAGCGAAAGGGATGCTCAGTGCTTTGGTAGTTCTCCGGTGATCTTCGCTACATAGACTTCTGCGCAACAGCATCGACAACGCAGGCCGATTTGGCCAAATCACACTACCACTTGGTGATGATGGCGATACCTGCGATACCTTAGCAGGATCCCTGACTAAGACAGCAACAGAACAGTTCATACTTATGGATAATGTTTGTCCACCAATAGATAGAGACACACTTATGGACCGCCTAAGACAGATAGTGAAGGTCTCACAAAGTACTCAAACATAGACAAGAAGTACGCACGAAAAGTTTCACAAGTTCGCACACAAGTTTCAGAGGACTGCAAAAACGTACCTGAATGTGAGTGATCCGGCAGATTGACGGCAAGAATGCCAGCACTTCGAGATTTTGTCGTCGGAGAATATCGACCTTCCGCCATCCACCTTCAACAATATCGTCACTTAGCTTGTCACAAAACTAGCACAGCAGAGAGAGAAGATTCTCTTAGCAAACAGTATATCGGTAGCAATGCGACTTTCTGGTACTTCTTGTACATGTTTTGATGATCTCAAGCATGCTATTACAACGTTCACCAGCGCTATTCGTTTAACGATAAACACCCGTACTACCCAAAGATTTACTGACTCTACTTTTATTTCACTCGACAATATTGATATAACAAAAGAGTTCTTCCATGTTGATATACAGGGGACGCGATATGTGGTGATCAACATCGCCGAGAGAGGAACTGCATGGTTGGACATGCAGAACGTACAAAATTTGGCACCACTGACAATGGTCGAGTGCATAGAACGATATTAGATCTGCCTGCAAGGTGCTCCGGTTGCACTCTCTGCTGACGAATTATGCGACAAAATTCTGTTTCGAAACTTCCGTTACCACCACCGCATTGAGTCTAGACCCAGACGTGCAAGGCACCAACACACGCTCGCAATATCCTGTCGTTGCAGTGTGACCATGCCAAGACGCAATCTTTTCCCTATACTCATCCTTGTAAACGAATGCGAATACACACTAGATTGTAAATGCAAATCGTTTCGTTGCGAGACTGGCGTACCTTTACTGATGCACACAATTTCACAGCAATAAAAACGTTGGTTAGAGCTCCTGTGGCGTGCGCAGAGCAGGAGGAAACCATGAATTACGTCAAAACGAGCTTTCTCGTGCGAGACGCGACGATCAGACCCAGTTCACTGAGGCACATGCAACGGGTACTGCAAACGACGGTGGCAGCAGTGCAAATAGCCGCAGCAAAGGGGACGGCAATGAATGTGTCACCGCACCTTCTCCAACTCTAGCAGCCTTTACCTTGCACACCATTACCGCCGCCACCCCCATCGCTTCACATTCCGCACATCCATCATTCTCACCCCATTGTCGTCCAACTTGAGCAGAACACTGTCGTGATGGGTTGTGGTTTTGCAACTCGAGAGAAAAGTAGAATGCGGATGTAGACTTGTTCTCCTGATGAGTAGAGACCAGTGCGGGCACAATACATACTATGGTAACCGTGCTTTTCATACGCAGCAACGAGCTGCCTCGCGCCCGAGCAGGGGGCGAAGGCAAAGGCGAAGGCACCTTTATCGAGTGCTGCTAAAGTCCGCCGAATGTGTGTACTTGTCGTTCCACAAGTTGCATTATCAGATCTCGGTCTGGAATCTACTAGGCATTGGACCCTGCCTCACACAGCGTCAAGCCTAGCCTCGTACGGTATGAGGCCAGCTGACCTCCGAGTAAGTATACAAAACCTTTCATAGTACTTTTGATGACTCTGCTGGTCGTTGCGCATGTAACAAACCTCACCCCCTTCTACACTGTATGATATGGAAACAAAGAGTGGCCCCTCTTCCGTTACACTAAAACTCTGACTACCCGGGAAGTCCGCTGAATTTCCCCCCAGCTCGAACGTGTCCAGTTACATTACTCAACGAGCTTCAAGTTGATACATATTAAGAACAGCGACAGTGGAAGCTTCGTTGATAGACTCAGTAGCTCCGTTCAATTTGACCTCGTACGGGACCAATTGCCAAATGAACACTAGACTAGTGTCTATTGGACAGTGAGTTTTGCCTCATACACAGTATGAGGCCAACCGACCATCGAGAAGAGATGTAAATTCTAGAATACGTATGATGAATATGCTAGTTGTTATACGTGTACTGTACCTCACCCCCCTTCAATGATCTTAGAACAAAGGGTAGGTAGCCTACTGAGCTCCGTTGCACGAAAACCCTGACTGAGCAACCAGTTCGCTGGATTTTTCAAGGACATCGCCTTGGCCCTTGAATATCTCCGCAAAATTTGACCTCATACTGTATGAAGCCAAATGTCCAAACGACACCTCTACTGTAGTCCACCTTGTACAGTATATATTCCCCCTCGAACGCTCGAACATCTCCCAGTTCCAATCCCGTACACGTGGCCCACGTCCCGCAGTAATCTCGCCGACGTGGCGTTGCAGCCATCAGTGTAATGGGGCCTTGGGCGCACCATTCCGCGCCCCAATCACAGTTTGTGTCGACTTACGTTTCTGTAAGGTGCTGCTTACATTCGTAGCCAGTTGGATATGCTCCAATCTAGCGGCATGAGCTCGCTGGCGTCGCATTCCAGCCAGTACATCCGCAGTTTTCATAGAATTTTATGATTTTGTATGATTGTTCATTTTAGTTGTACTAAGTCTCTACGTACCCACCTCGGGGGAGGTCGGTCTTGGGGCAACAGGGAATAGAAGTAAAGTCTAGACTGATAGGTCGGTTTTACTCTACTTGCGTCGCTGCGTGAGTCCCTCTTTGTCCTTTCTCATTAGCCCATTAGTAACAGTCCCTCTTGTCCCCCGCGCCGGCTTGGTCCGGTGAGAAGAGAGACGCGTCCAACTCTCGTGTCCAGCGACAATCCGGATTTGCTGCGTTCACGAATCTGGGCGATATGTGGACGACTACTCGATCCAATGATCGTGCTCCAAGATACAACCGCCTCATTCGCAAGTGCAAGACCTTCCCCGCGCAGACGCTGACCGGGAGAGCATTCACGGCCGCCTGTAAGACCACTTTGGAGACCAACCCTGTGGATGAGGAAGATGACAAGGAATCAATTGATTTGCTGTTCAAGACTCTTCTGCCACCGCCTCAAGGAATTTTCAATGACTCATTCTGGTCTCAAGCTGCCTTCCCTTTTTTCGTTATGCGGGAAGTTGCTGATCCTTACAAGGTTTTCCTCCTTCCAAATGATTTCTTCAGAGCTGTTGATACAGCTATTCGCAACAATACTGTCGCAATGGCGCACGTCTGGCTTGCCTACCTGTACGATGCAGATAGAGAAGACATTGATGCCGTGATCAACCGCTTCGTCGCGAACATGCAAGCATCAGCGCAACCTTTCTCCAAGCCGGAGAAACGTGTGCTCGATATAGGTAACTCCCCGCCAGGCACACAATTACTTGCTCCAGAAGCCAATATTCAGTTGAAAGCAGGGATGGCTGGTCCAGTTCGCAACCCCGTCGATCCACAGTTACGCGACGAGAATGTTCACGAACCATTACATGGAGCCAACGCAAGGGCTTCTGAAGAGAGAAGGAGTGGTTTCGATAACCCCAAGAAGGCCTCTTCTGTCTAGCAATATTTTCGTGACTCGAACTTCTCTGGAGATATCTCAGGGTCGATCGACTTGATCAGACGCGACTATGTTATCTGTGCCAAGCAGCAGGAGTTATCACCGAAGTAACGGGCTTCTTTCTTCCTGTCTGCATTCCCTGGCCCTGCTCGAACGATTTTCTTCCACAATGCAAATGAGGAAATGACATTCGACGAGCTTGCTAAGATGATGCGCGATAAACACGATTCCGACACGCGTCAGCTAGCCGTATAGTCGGAGTTAGAGAAGTTGCGCATTGACAAGCACATGAGGACTAGGGAAATTACGGAAACCGCAGAAGGACTCAGTTCGCTGGTCAATCGGATCAATCTTCTTACCCCGCAGTGCCCTCTAAATTTCCGACATGACTCAAACAAGGTCCGTTTCCTGCAATTCGCTGTTGTCGGCCAACCTTGGGCCTCAATTGCTGACGGCCAAATTACGACATCAAGGTTCAATTTTCACGGCTTTGTCACTGCGCTTCGTGAAGGATTGCTACTTCACGAAGAAATGAAGGACCGCGAGGTTGCTCCAACAGTGCCACTACTCACTCTTTACCAGCAGTACGGACGACCACCTTTCTCCCTGCGTAAGGCTTCTTACCCAAGCCATCGCAATCGTGGCAGCCATAAGAAGAACCCCACCGGGCGAGATGGTAATGTCATGCGATGTATCGGTTGTGGCTCCGACGAACACTTCCGCAGGGAGTGCCCACATGGTAGTGTTGTCAAACGGGTCAGGCATGATCTCCGCAATGGCACCCCAGCTGTCAATATCGTTCACGATATGGCACTGGACATGGATCGTTACCTTGCCGTAACATTCAACCAAGATGTTCCTGACGTCGGGCATGCGGTAGAGGAAAATGTTGTCTCCACGTCAACCAAGACAGACATGTTTGAAGAGTTGGCCGGCGAGCCTAGTGCTGAGCTGAACTACTTCATCGAGATTGATGCCTCGCATACCACAAACTTCATCGCAAGCTCAATATCGGAAAGAATTCATAGTCACGACAGTGGTGAAGGGGTTGTTTCGCCCATGCATTTTCAGTAGGGCGACGAGACGAGGTGCCGCGCCATCGTCGCCCTGTTAACTGCTCGGTGAACCATCGGACTGCAATTCCCAGACATAAGTCATGATTTGTGAACTGTGATGCTGTCCAAGTCAACGCTCTCGCTTTCCGCAACGGGAGGAACCCAAGTGGATTCTGTACAGATACTGGCGCACCAATGTCTGTCGTCGGTCTACCAGAGCTACGTCGTATCTACCATCGTGCCAGAATCAAACCACGACCACTTCGGAAATCAGTGCGGCGGTTCAGGTTTGCTGATTCTGTGTTTCAATCGCTAGGGCTTGTGAGCCTCCCACTCGCGACGCCTTCTGGAAATCCGCCGATCCAGGTGTCGCTTGATGTAGTCCGCGCTGATGTGCCAGCTCTGTTGGGACTCGATGTGCTTGATGATCATTCGTCAAGTCCGAACACAGAGTTCAACAAAACGATAAGGCATGTCAACACATATGACGGTGGCACTTGTGAGAGTGTTTGGAGTGTCCTGTTGACTCGGCAGTACGGGCATGTATATGCAACGATGTCATTTGCAACTTCGCTATACTTCACGACTGAAGAGCTTCACAAACTCCACCGTCAGTTTGCACACCATTCTACAGATAAGCTCTACCAGCTGCTTCGTCGAGCTCGACCAGAAGACAGGCCGTCATGAACCTACGATGCTCTTTTGGGTTCGTCTCGCAGTTGTGATCCGTGCCAACGTATTCAAGCCGGGCCGACTCGTTTCAAGGTATCCTTTGGCGCAGAAAATGCTCGCTTTAACGAACGTCTAATCATGGATGTGATGTAACTTGACGGAAGGCCTGTGCTACATATAGTCGACGAAGGATCTCGGCTCAGTGCTGCTCGCTTCCTACCAGACGTTTCGACTCGCACTATTTGGATGACAAATCTCGAATGTTGGGTCAGTGTCTACACAGGCATGCCCCATAAGATTCTTGTTGACCAAGGGTCGGCGTTTGGGAACCTCTTTATCAGCATTGCTGCTGCAATTAAGGTTGAAGCTCAGCGTACTGGCATCGAAGCCCATTCAAGTCTGGGAATTGGAGAAAGTTTTCACCAGCCATTGCGTTCCACGTACAGAAAGTTGAAGATTGGACACGAAGCATTATCCGCACAGTTGTTGCTGTCAATGGCGGCCAAAGCACTTAATGACACTCTTGGACCCGAAGGACTCGTACCTTCGGCACTAGTGTTTGGAGAGTTCCCGTCCACAAGAATTTACTCCGACGCCTCAGACCCTCGGGCATCACTGCAAAGCAGAGCTCATTTGGCGATAATAACACGGAAGGAAATGGAAGTCCAAATGGCTAAGATAAAGGTGCTGCGTGCCCTCCGTCATACGGTTCCGTAGTCATCTGACAATGTTATCAACGTTGGTGACAAAGTTCTCATCTGGAGGGAGAAGCAAGTCGAGAAGCGAATAGGAAATGGACTGGTCCGTATATTGCAGAAGCTGTTGACAGAGAACGAAGACTGGTGTTCGTTCGAGACTCAGGTATTGGTGCTGGCCGCACTTTTGGGCTTGCTCACGTGCGACTGTACTGTGAGGACCAAGAGCATGGGTCAACATTCTTTGGTAACCTCCACACCGTGTTGACATCGGAGTATGCTCATCCGACGGCGCCAACTGCAGTCATTCCTGCTGGTGACCCTCGCGCGACCCGTCTCGATAAGACGGCCGCCAAACGCAACGAAATCGAGAACTTGATGTCACGTGGTACATTCGAGGTCATCTTGAAGCAGGACATCCCACAGTAAGCGAACGTTCTTCCAGGTCGATTTGTGCTCGCCATCAAGTCGACAGAAGATGGTCAGACGACATGAAAAGCCCGGTATGTCATCGGAGGTCACCGAGACCGGTTGAAGAGGTTTATGGTGCATACGTTGCAGACAATCCAACCCTCGTATTTTCGATTGATACTTGCCCTAGCTGCAGCTCATGGGTTTGACGTGTGGACGTCTGATGTCACCCAGGCATACCGTTAATCCGCCGAGAAACCTCAAAGAGAAGTTTTCATTAGCAGCCCTGCCGCGGAGTTTAATTTAAAAGGCAACGAAGCTCCCCGGTTGTTGTGCGGTTTGTACGGCCTTGGGGAGTCTGGCGACCTATCGTGAGAAACACCAGATGGCCACCATCGCAGGGACTTAAACATGACGAGGCTACGTTCTGACCACGCATGTTACTACGCTCTTACGGAAGTGAAATTGGTCGGGATGTCTGGGACTTACGTTGATGGTACGCTGCGAGCTGGAAGCGGAACTTTCAAAGATTTGTGCAAATCTATAAACTGTCGTTTCGAAATGTCTGAGGATGACTTTCCGACTTGCAACTTCATGGATTCCGTCTTTCTCGGAAAAGGGATCAAACTTTGTCGATTGATCAGCCGGAAGATGCAGAAAAGCGGAGACCACTACCTGCAGACGCCAACTTCTCAGCGTTTGCATCCATCCGCACGCAACTAATGTGAACTACTCACAGTAGGCCAGCCTGAATGTTTGCGGTGTCGCAGCTGAGTCAAGTAACGAGGGAGCGATTTGACTCCGAGCAGGACAGTATAGTGAAGCGAGTATATCGTCTAGTTAAATACGCGTGAGAGAATGAAGTCATTGCCACATTCCCGAAGCTCAACCTCGACACAGTTCGCGGGGTTGGTTTCTCTGACGCATCGTTTGCGGGAAACCAGGACCTCACGTCGCAGCTCGGATACATCGTTTTCTTGGTGGATGATCATGGCAAAGTTATTCCAATAATCTACCGGTCCTACAAGGCTCGGCGCGTTACCCGGTCAGTCATGGCGGCAGAACTCATCGCCTTTAGCGACCGGTTTGATGATGTGTCCACATTGTCTCGGGAATTGCGTACTTTGCACACTGGTATGTCCTTTTCTGTCAGCCTCTTTACTGGAAGCAAGTCTCTCTTCGATGTTATATCCAAACGTACCCGGACATCTGAGAAGCGGTTGATGTTAGACATCGCATGCGCAAGTGAGGGATACCTGCGGCACGAAATTAGTGATATTGATTTTGTGCGTTCGGGGGATAATATTACAGGTGGCCTTACAAAAGCGAGGTAGGAGGAGCAGCTTAGATCAACCCTGCTAACTGGATTTCTTGTTGCCAAACCCGAGTAGTGGATCATAAGAAACCGCATTCAAGAAAAATCAAAGGGGCTGACAAAAGAAGTTCAAGGATGACGCTCGTTAGGGCAAGAAAGAAAAAGAATAATTGGATTTTATTTGACTACGGGCGTTGCAGACCTGCTAATCCATTGCCCGGAGGAGTTTGCGACGCTCTCGCTTGCCACCACTTCTGCACTATCTTAGCTTCTGACAACTGTGCGATCGATACCGTTTTGACGACGGAGAGGCACCCAGCTTCGCTTTCGGGCCCTCGATTCCACATCTGAGGATGCAGGTCAGGTTTTCAGGTTTTGAAGCCTTGAAGTAGTGCTGGGTCACCTGGGAACATGCCCAACCCTAGCTTTGGTTCGCTTAGTCCACACAATGTACCGAGCCATGCCAAGACTCAGATGGCTACTGCCAGCTGTTCTCGACAATATTTTGTGATCACTTGTCCGTTTTATAGCAGACGTTTTTTTCTTCGAATGTTTTACTTTTGCATAGGTACCAGGTTCGATTCCTGTGCATGCCCCCTTTTCTGCAGATGTTGAGGCTACGAACGGGGGGAGTGTCGACTTACATTTCTGTAAAGTGCTGCTTACATTCGTAGCCAGCTGGATATGCTCCTGTCTAGCGGCATAAGCTCGCTAGCTTCGCACTCCAGCCATTACATCCGCCGTCTTCATAGAATCTTATGATTCTGTATGATTGTTCATTTTAGTTGTACTAAGTCTCTACATACCCACCTCGGGGGAGGTCTGTCGTGAGGCTAAAGGGAATAGAAGTAAAGCCTAGACTGATAGGTCGGTTTTACTCTACCTGTGTCGCTTCGTGGGACCCCCTTTGTCCTTACTCATTACCCCATTAGTAACCGTCCCTCTTGTCCCCCGCGCCGGCTTGGTCCGGTGAGAAGAGAGACGCGCCTAACTCTCGTGTCCAGCGACAGTTTGGCCTCCCCGTCCTTACCTTTCGGAGATTTGGTCTCCTCCTCCAAACTACAGAGTACATACTGATTGTCAAGTACGAAACAACTGCATCTGCTGAATGCGACGGGTGGAGTCGCGGAAACGGTTGGCGGCGTCGCTGTGGGTCTCCACAGGAACTGCGATTGGCCCGGTAAATGGTGTGCGCAAGGCCCCATTGCAATGATGGCTGGAACGCCACGTATACGGAGGTTACTGTAGAACATATGCCACGTGTACACCAGGGAGAAGTGGGAGATACAGTACAGTACTGTAATCGCGTGTTCGAGGGGAGTATACTGTAGATTGGACTAGACCAACGGCGGGTGACGCGACTGGTTGAACGACAAGCGCAGGCACCTGGGGGACTTTTACAATGCACGCTCAGTGTCAATTAGACATTTGGTCTCGCATGGGGCAAACACTTTCGCGGAGATATTAAAGTATCAAGAAGACGTTCACTTTCGCTGTTCTTCCTATCTACTTGAAGGTCCTTTCAGTACTCTATTCTGGTAGAGTGAGCTGTAGAGAAACTCAGCGAATGTTTTGCTCAGCCAGAGTCTGAGTGCAACGGAGTATGCTACTCTTTACTTTGGTGTCATACAAGGGGGTGAGGTAAATTACACGTACAACACCTAGTATACTCATCACACGTATTATATACTTTACGTACTTTCTTGGAGGTCAGCTGGCCTCACATGAGGCCAAGCTTGACCTCATATAGTGGGAGGCAAAACTTAGAACTCGAAAGGCATCCGATCCTACTGTACCATTTTTGCACTAAAACGCGAAGTAGCTATCCGTACAATACACGATGACCAGTTTAACACGTTTACACGACCACACAGTTTACACAGTGTACACAGTTTACACAACCTACACTGATTACACGTGCAGTGATGTTGTTAAGTCACACACGTCCAACCGGATTGCACCTCGTCCTCAACTGTAAGCCTCTCTCTCTCTTTCTCTCTCTTTCTCTCTCTCTCTCTTTGCCTCTCTCTTTGTCTCTCTCTTTGTCTCTCTCTTTGTCTCTCTCTCTTTGTCTCTCTCTCTTTGTCTCTCTCTCTTTGTCTCTCTCTCTTTGTCTCTCTCTCGCCCTCTTTCTCGTTCTCTTATCGTTTTCACACACAAACATCCTTCACACACCGCTTCCCTTCCCCACACCCCACGCACGGATGCTTGCACCCCTTCCGCCTCACAACACTGCACCTCCCGCCCTCGCACACCATGTCCCCTTCACACTCCGTCTCCCGCCCGCACGCCTCACACCTCCGCGCCCCCCTGCCTTGCCTCTCCGCAACACACACCGCGCCGCGGCACACGCTTCCCCCGTCGCACCGCCAGCACTCCCCACACTTGCCCCCAACCCCCACCGTCTCCTTGCATCGGCCCCCGACGCACTTTAACCCACTCGCACACCGTGTCCCCGTGTCTTCCCCATTCTCTCCACTCTCTCCGCCCGCCCCGCACCTCTCGCACACCCTCCCCCGTCGCCGTCGACACATCCGCCCGTCGCACTCCAGCCCTGCACGGCACCCCCAGCACCGCCCCGTGCACAACTGCCCCACACTCATCGGCTGCGCGCACCATCCAGCCCCCTTGTCATCGTGCTTACACACCAATCCACCGCCGCACTCTCCAACCCCGCCGTTGCTGCCCTCCTCCGCCCCGCACCTCACGCACCCCCGGTCCTGTCCGGCCTCCCTGCATCTCCCGTCGTCGCCACATTCCAGCCCCGGGTGGCACTGCATGCACCTCCCGCCGCACTCCTCCCCGATAATCCCCGGCTTGGCACACACCCCCTTCTCCGCCTTTCCCTCCTCCTTCTTGCACAGCAGCACCCCCTGGCAATCATCCCCCTCCTTGCACACCGCGCACTTTGCCCCGCGCGCCTCCCGGCACACCCGCCCATCCCGGCACACCAGTCCCAGTGCGCACGTCTCGCACCGCCCCGCACACGCCTCCCCCCACGCCCGCGCCGTCGCACACCGACCCACCCCGCCCCCAACCTTGCACCGCATCGGCTGCACACAATGCCGGTCCGTCGCGCACACCGCGCACGGCGTAGCCCCCCTCGCCTCGCATCGGCCTCCCTCGCACACGTACCGCTCCCCACATACACGGCACCGATCACACTTTCCGTATGCCGTGGCCTCATGCACGCACCGTCGCATCCCCGGGAGATACATATGGCACCGCAGCCCCGGCGCGCACTCACGCGCATCGCGACACCGCGCACACGCCCCCTTACACCCGACGCAAAACGGCGCGCTCGTCCCGCTGCGACCCGCCGCCGTCATCTGGCACCGCAGCGTCCGCGTCGGACCGCGCGGCGTGCACGCCGTCCCCGACGGGCACTTTGCGCACTTTTGCGCCGCCGACGCGCACACCTCAATCTCCGCCAGCTCACGCACGCACCGCCCCCCCACGCACACCTCCCCCTTCCCCTTGCACCCGCCCTGCGCGCGGCACGCTGCGCACTGCGGCGCAACCGAGGCCGCAGGCCCGGCCCGCGGCCGACGCGACGCCGTCGCCTTTGCAACACCCTGGCCCCGGCGGCACACAAACCCCGCCTTGCACGCGATGCAAGAGGCGTTGCTGCAGGCTTCCCCGCGACCCGCCACGCGCACGCAGCGACCTGCCCAACAGGCGTGGCCGCGCGCGCACGCGCGGCCAGCGACGCGGCACTTTGGGCAGGCGCGCACGCAGCGGCGGCGGCGACAGAGGAGACCTCGGGCGCAGCGCACGCAGCCGCCGCAGACGGCGCCGCGCGTGGTCGTGCGCGTGCAGACGCCGGCGATGCAGGGGAGCGAGGCGCACTGGGAGGAGGTGCGACACTTGGCGCCGCATTTGAGGGCCGCGGTGCGGCTCTTCTTGCTGGGGGACGAGGAGGACGAGTGCTTTTTCTTGCACATTTGTTTGGTGCAGACATGGCCCTTCTTGCAGCGACGACAACCGCCGCATGCGGCGCCAGGGCCGTTGTACTTGACGCACTTGGAGGCTGTACAGAAAAGGCCTGCAACGCACTTGACGGCGGGACTGCAGGTCTTGCCGCAGCCGACTCGCTTTGCGGACGCGCGCAAGAGCGAAAAGGAGGAGGTTGCGGAGGAGGCATGCGAGGGCGCGAGCAGGGAGAAGAACAAGGACAGAAGCAAAAGCAGGGCAAGCCGACGAAAAGGGGCCATCACGACGCCTGTGAGGGATGTGGTGTGAGTTTAAGGGGGCAGGTGGGGCGAGAAGGGGAGTGAAGGGAAGGGGGGGAGGGGGGGTGACGGAGGGAAAGCCGGAAGAGGGAAGAAGAGGTGG
>JAUKWC010038188.1:0-14000 GCA_032356245.1 Endocladia muricata
CTACAGACCTTGCTGATAGCAACACAATTAACATTGATGCTTATACAGGTGCTAATGAACTAGTACGCTTGTATCAAGCTGGTATACACGAATTACCAAAACTATTTAAGCCAAATCTTTTTGGTCGCTTATCGTTGTTGATTATTAACTTACTAGAATCAATTCATAGATTCGTACCAAACTGGGGTTTATCCATTATTGTATTAACCCTTCTTTTCAGAGCTTTAGTATGGCCACTGATCAATATGCAAACCAAATCTATGGTCGGTATGCAAGAGCTTCAACCTAAACTTAAGAAGCTTCAAGAAAAACATAAAAAAGATAAGCAAAAACTTACCGAAGAAACCATGAAGCTATATAAAGAAGCAGGTGTAAACCCAGCAGGTGGCTGTCTACCTATGCTTCTTCAAATGCCTGTATTTATTGTTTTCTGGCGAATATTTGCAAACTTTGAATTTGCAGAAGGTTTCCTCTGGATTCCTGATCTTGGTCTTGCTGACCCAATTTACTTACTACCTATACTTTATGTAGTCATTATGATTGGGCAGAGCTTCCTAATGTCTAAAGGTAATCCGCAGAGTTTGCAACAGCAACTTATTATGAACCTTGTATTTGCATTTATTCTCTTTAGATTTCCTGCTGGCGTTCTTCTGTACTTGGTCACGAACATGGCTGTACAAGTTGGACAACACTGGTGGATTCAGCGCAATTCTGGTGCTAAGGCTAAGGTTGCAAAAGCGTAAGTTAGTAAACAGACGTAAAAATAACATCATAATCTAAAAATTACCCTCTCAAGAGTTCTTGAGAGGGTTTCTTATTGCTGAAAGTGGAATGTCATTTTGAGCTTTGTTGAGAATCTCGAAAAGAAAAATATGTAAAATAATATTTCGTAAGTACGTAGACAAAATTAAGTTACATTAACTGGATATCACACTAAACCTGTACAGGACTTCATATCACGAGTATTTTGGATATCAGAATAGTTAAACTTATTTATGACTTGGTACTTAGCTGATTATTTGATATAGTCGTTTAGAGTTAAAGTGATAATTTGTGTCTGAAGATACGTCATCCTTTAGTTAAGGTTTATTTTGATACTGGTATTACGGACCTGTCCCAAAATAAGTCCGTAGTTTACAAGAAACAGAATTGAATTAGATTTCTTAACCTTTACATTAGCACTGGTCTTTAACAAAACTACAAAGCATATAGGACTTTGTTGATTAAGTAAAAAAGTCTCTGAAGGTATTTAGAAGATGTGGCTCTTCCTACCATAATTGTCCTTAAAGTCAAAAGCGGTGTGTGAAATGACACCCTACAAAAACCTTAAAACATCGTTAGTCTAAGGACATCATCCTTAGACTAAGAAGTGTGTTTCTAAAGTCTTTAATTTAAGTAAAGGTTTGTAATCTAAGAAATAGTCTTCGCCAACAAAATCTATATCGCATTATGGGTTTATTTTAGGACGAGCCTATAACAACCCATCTTTTTGTAATTTGTACAATACTAATCTTTACTTTGACCAGGTAAGGTCATACCCGTAATATCTCGAAGGTTTCGTACACTTGCTGGATCGTAGCGTTGTTTAATCATTTGAGCCATTTTGTAGTATTCGACGACCTGTTCAGTAGATGCACGCCAGCCCCATTTTTTCATGTCTTGTCTACCTTGATCTGCTAGTTGTTGGCGTAATTTTTCATTATCCAATAATTCATTTAGATAGCTTGTAAACTCACCCAAATCACCAGGTGTAAAAAGGTAACCGTTACTGCCATGTTGGATAACATCGGGTATGCCACCAGCTCTTGCTGCAACCGCAGGTGTACCAGAGGCCATTGCTTCCATTGCTACGAAACCGAGCGTTTCGGTATCAGAGGGGAAGGCTAGTACATCGGCAGTAGCGTAGGCTTCAGCTAGCTCCTCACCTGTCATATAGCCCATGAAGCTGGTATTGGTATCTTTAAGTCTATCTTTTAAATAATCATCTGCTGGACCTGAGCCTACAATGGCTAAGTGGGCATTTTCAATTTGACTAATGGGTGCATAGAGCCAGTCAATACGCTTTTCGAAGGAAACTCTACCAACGTGTAAGATAAGCTTGCGTTCAGGGTGTCCGTCAGTGAGTTTGTGGCGCATAGCTGTGGTACTTTTTGCTGGATCAAAGCGCTCGGTGTCAACAGCTTTTGGCCAGAGGCGTACACGCTTGATGCCAAGTGCTTTGGCACTGTTTACCATAGGTTGACTTGTGCAGAGATTGACATGTGCTTGATTGTGAATGTCACGTAAATAGTTTTTTGAAACAGGTTCTAAAAAAGGTAATTTTAGATGAACAACGTACTGAGCAATATCCGTGTGATAGCTACTCAAGATAGGTAGGTTGCGCTGCTTGGCAATGGTTGTACCCCATAAACCCATAGCTACAGGGCTGACTACGTGTACTACATCAGGTTGGAACTTGTCTAGTTCACGACCAATTTTGGGTCTGGGTAAACTGACGTTTAGTTCTGGGTACCATGGTTTAAAAGGGATACCAGCAACACGGACGACTTTATGACCTGCATACTCTTTAGGTGGGTTGTGAGGTGCAAAGACCAGTGCTTCGTGACCGAGTTCAGCAAGCTGCTCGAGCGTCCTTGTAACTCTCGAAACAACTCCATCTATTTTGGGTACAAAAACTTCTGTAAAAAAGGCAATTCGCATGTGTGCCTATTGTACGATACGGATTATTACAAGGTATGTATTTCTAGGAAATAAAGCATGTGTATAGACTGGTATGAGCATACGCTACGACATACTCACTTTTAAATAAGTCCATAAATTTAAAAAGGAGCACTTTGATAATGCCCCTTTCACTACTCATTTTTATTTACAAAGCAGAATACTTTCTATTTACTACGCTAAGTTATGCCTTTTGTACTAAAGCACTTTAAGCACAAATTTATCGGTTGCCTTTTCTAGTAAAACAGGATTTGCCACATATACACCCCGACTACCTGTCAAAGCATCGTTTTGACGTAGTTCTCCTAAAATTCGTGTGATGGTAACCCTAGAGCTACCTGTAAGTGCTGCGAAATCCTCGTGTGTAAGTGCGATAGGCAAACGTACTGATGTAGTGCTATAAGCCTCTCCAAAGCGCTCACACATCCTTAAAATCATACGTGTAAGACGTGCGCCAACGGGTAATTCAGCGTCATCTACAGCTTCACGGTGTCTTCGCATTTGTCGTGCAAGTGCGTTTGCTATGTAGCGAGATGACTTACTGTGTACTAAACCTAAATGTGGGTCGATGGGTGTGAGTATCGAATCTTGTAAGGCGATAACAGTTTCTACATGCTGTCCACCTTCTATAGCTGCTGAACCAAGTAAGTCACCTGGACCATAGATGTCAGCGATACGGTTGCGTCCCATAGATGTAGGAACGATAGCCTTGAGTAATCCTTGATTGACTATATAAAGTGCGCTGGCGTCTCTACCAGTTTCATATAGTACTGAGTTCAGCTCGAGCTTTCGTCTTGGATGCGCTAATGTGCCGGGTACCACCATAGACCCTTGAGTATCAATAGACCCTTGAGCACCATTAGTATCCTGATTAAAACCATCTATAGACAACTGATTCGAATTAGATGATCTAGCTGAATCAGTAGAAACATAACTCACTGAATCAGCAAATGTTTGAGACTCTTGTCTTGTATTGACAATCATAAATCTCCCCTTTGTTTGAGTGTAGAAATTGGGGTTGATACTCTGACCTATAACAGAATAAACAACCTTTCTACTTATCGAAAATCACGACCTACCACGAGCCGTAACATTAGATTTTACCTTTAGATTTTACTATTGAGTAATGAACTTTGAAGGTACAAAACCTCTTAACTATACTATTTTTATTAAGAAATTTTGAATCAGCACTACTGTATCGATAGTACATACAGGTGTTCACTTATTCGCAAGACTATATCTCTACTCTATATCTTTACTTTATCTTTAACTATTCCAACAGCTTTACTCATACTGTTAGATTTTGAAAGCGTTCTCATTAAAATCTACTTTGTTTCTGTATTAGAATTATGTAAGACAGGCTACAATTGAATACTTAATTTAGTTTGAGACTTAACAATTTTAGGTTGTTACAGGCATCTTTCCTTTTTATTCTAAGGAGATGACTTCTTTTTTTAAGCTAAATTAAGCATCAAACCCTATATGGCTTTTGATGCTAAGGATCTATTTAGTAAAGGCTTTTATAGATAAATGCACTCATATAGCTTCAGAAATTCTTAATGAAGGTGGCTAATTGTTATTTGAGATACGTTACCCTCTGCTAAGTGAGCATTTTTAATTGTTGTATTTCATGCATTTAGATGATTAGCACTTGTAGGCTTTTCAAACTATATCATACACATGATGCTCTCTAAATCTTTAAATATTGCTTATTGCCATCTTAGAGAACTTACAAATTACGTCAGTAGAGTTCACTGAATTTAGTTTTAATTACTGTGAGAAAAGCCTTGACAACCTCAGGATCAAAATGGGAATCTGAAGATTTAATAATTTCAGCAAGTGCTTCTTCATGAGTCCAGGCACGTTTGTAAGGTCTTACATTGGTCAAGGCGTCATAGACATCAGCTATGGCTACAATACGTGCTTCAAGTGGAATATCTGTGTTGCTTAAACCTTGTGGGTAACCTCTACCATTCCATTTTTCATGATGACAATGCACAATACGTTCAGCCATCATAATGAGTAAAGAGTCACTGTTAGACAGCATTTCTGCACCTATGGTGGTGTGTAACTTCATAGCGTCAAATTCTTCGTTGGTGAGTTTATCTGGTTTGAGCAGGATACTATCTGGAATGCCAATTTTACCAATGTCATGTAACTTGGCAGCGACTTCAATCATTTGTACAAATGTTGAATCACAACCCAGTTCTTTTGCAATAAGCGCGCACATCGTGCCAACACGGTCGGTGTGTTCGCCGGTGTCGTCATCTCGTTTTTCCCCTGCTATGGCGAGGCGTTTTAACATTTCTAAATGTGCTTCTTCGATTTGTAGGGTGCGCTCGAGCACCAATCTTTCCAGTCGCTCATTTTCTTTTGAAGCTTGCTCTTTCTCTTGAATCAAGCTAGTCACTTCATGCTCAATAAGCAGTGCCTTCATACGTTGTTCAGAGGTCTCACTCTGTAACTCGCTCTTAATATTATGAAAAGTAATATAGTTTTCCAAAGCTTCATCTGGCTGCTTTAGTGAGCGGTAAATTTCACTTAATTGAAGATGAACCTGATAAAGCTCTTTTTTACCATTGGTCCGTGTAACAAGTTCTTTTGCTTGAAGCAGTAGATCTATTGCCTTGGTGTGTTTGTCTTGCCTTACCAAATGTGTTGCCTGTTTTTTGTAGAGCATTGCTTGTAAGTGATTATTTGGATGTTCGTCTAGTAACTGTTGTGCTGAGTCAAAATTGGTATTTGCTTCTTGATACAGTCCTAATGCTGAAAGCGCATCTGCTTTGTAAACATAAATATCTATGTAATCAATTGGCATACCCCCAGATATTGAGAGGGCTTTATCTGCATAACTAATTGCTTCTTGATACTGACCCATTGCAAAATAGTAAGGACTGAAGTTCCCTAATATGATTACGTTTGTGCGAACTTCATCTAGGGTATCAAGCTCAGCGAGTGCTTTTTTTAAATAGCTATAAGCTTGTTCAAAATGTCCTTTTTGCTGATAGACATTGCTAATATTAGCAATACTTTTTAGTAATAGATGTTTGTCTTCAAGTGTAATAGCAACATCATAAGATTCTAAATAAGTTGCTAAAGCTTGCTCAAACTGACCAAGTCGGTAATAGATAGACCCCTGAGTATTTAAAGCTATAAAACGCTCTTCAGACGCTTCAAAGCCATCGGCTTGTTTGATAAGCATCAAGGCTTCACTAGATGTTCTCAAAGCTTCCATGTAGTTGCCTAAGTAATATTGGCTTCTAGCTACAACTTCTTTGAGGCTACACTGAATTTTAGCATCATTTGACAAGGTATAGCTTTGTTCAGCAATGATAAGTGCTTCTTCTACTTTGCCGATTCTTGAGAGGCAAGATGCTTCTAGGAGGTTGAGCTGCGCTTTGTGGTGGTGTGTAGTGGCTAAAGCTTCGCTGTTATGGATAAGGTCTAGAGCAAGTTGTGGTTGGGTGTTTAGGTAGGCTCGAGCCTCCCCCAATACCCGCTCTAAAGTTTGCTCAGGGCTAACTGCATCAGCGCTGGTATCTTGGTCTAAACCATAAGTCATAACCGAAGTTTGAATTGTATTTTCTAAGCTACTAGTGTTACCCATAAAAAATCTGCTCCCAGTTACTATAGTATGGGATAAAGAGTAGCGAAACATAAAAATGTAGTCTAATTTCGTTCCTTTTTTAGGAAAATCGAGTCTTCTTAAATAGGCTAATTGATATTTTATATGCTCCTCTTACGTGCTTCGTTAACAATCACAATACCAATCAAGGCAATTGCGCCACCTATTGCTGTTAGTTGTGAAGGTATTTCTCCAAGTACAAACCAAGCTATAACCAAACTGGTCACAGGAATTGCATATAGATAAGACGTAGCTTGCCCAACAGGGATTTTAGAAAGAATAAAAGTAAAGAGCGCATTGGCAATTGCTGCTGAAAACACACCAATATACGCTGTAGCCAGTAAAGGGCGCAGACCAGCAGTCGAAATATCAGCAGTCAAACCTGGTAAAAAAACCAGCAAAAATGTAGTTCCAGACCAAGTCATGTATGCACTCACTTCAATAGCCGAATAATTCCTAAACATTGGCTTTTGAAGCACATTGGCAAAAGCAGCAACAACCGCAGACACCATTATGAGTAATGCATAGCCGTTCAAGCCAAAACTACCTGAATCTCCAATTGCAATAAGCACAACACCAAAGAATGAAATGACTATGCCAAACCAAGCGAGTACTGGCAACCTATCTTTTAATATAAAACGAGCAAGAATAGCACTAAGTGCAGGAACAGTTGCAAGAATCAACGCAGCAGCTCCAGCACTAACGCGTACCTCTCCAAAATTAAGCGCTGTATGATAAATGCTTATGCCAAGTGCGCCAAGCATAAAGAAGTAAGGAACATCTTTTAGTTTAGGTACAAGCCTAGCTTTCATGACTAGCAGTATGGGTAAAAGTGTTCCACTAGCAATTAAAAAACGTAGCAGGCTTAAGTGCCCTGGAGTTAAACCCTCAAGTGCAATTTTTATGCCAATAAAAGCAGATGCCCAAAAGATGACTAAAAATATAACAGCGACGATAATCAATGTATTGTTACAAACATTCTGAGTATAAATCTCATATTTGTAAAGATAATAGCCTAACTCAAAGAAACAAATGACTCAAATTGTCACATCCTCTTTTACTATATCTATTAAGTTTTCATATCGGTAATTTCTTTGCTGTTTTCTAAACTATTAGATAATTTTAGAAAGCCTATGATCTAAGGCTTTTGTCAATAATTAAATATCGGATGACGTGTAAAACTATGATGAAAGTTACAACTTTTGGTTCTTTGACTTTTTTAGGAGCTTAGCCATAACTATTAAAAGTAAGTATTGCAACAAAGTTAAATTAACACTAAAAACGTTAGACATTTTAGATTATTAGTTAAATAAAATACGTTTAATCATTTATGGAATTCAGAAATTTGTAAAGCACTTTAGACTATATTTAGTTCAATAAGTAATCACAACTATAAAGATTACAGATACTTAAGTGGGGGTGCAGTAAATGTATTGGTTTATTGATGGTATGAAACGTTATGCTGATTTTAAGGGGCGTGCTGGTAGAGAAGCATTTTGGATGTTCTATTTAATCCTATTTATTGTTGGCGTTGTATTTGAAATGCTCGAGCGCCTTCCAGGTGGTTTAGGTGGACTATTTTTATGGATAGGTATTCTATTCGGACTTGCTACGTTTATACCCTTCATAGCACTTTCTGCAAGACGACTCCATGATATTGGTCGTAGTGGCTGGTGGCAGCTTATAGGTTTAGTTCCTATAGTTGGCTGGCTAGTACTACTTTACTTTTTTATCTTAGCAGGAAACACAGGTACCAATAATTATGGACCAAGTCCACTTGATCAAAGTAGTGGTTCAAGCAGTAACTTAAACGATAACTTTGAAAATACTAAAGATGTCAAAAAAGAAGTTTATGTAGCAAAACCTATACACAATCCAGCTTACAAACAAAGCTTGTAAACTAAAACTGGGGTTTCAACGTTTAAAATAAAAAGATGACGCTATAAATACTATAGCGTCATCTTTAATATGTACTTGTGTACTATAGTGTTAATTATGGTCAGCTAGTAGTAACAGTTACTTAGTTGACCATCTTTGTACGACGATTTTGAAAATCTTGCAACACATATTGACCAATTGTATGTGGTGTAGTGAAGTATGCTTTTCCTTTAGTCATGTGACTAACACGCTGTACAAATGAAATAAGCTCAGGGTCACGTGCCAGCATAAAGGTATTGATTTGAATACCCTGACGGCGACAACTACCAACCTCACGTAAGGTCTCACCAAGTACCATCGGGTCTAAACCATAAGCATTTTTATAGATACGTCCGTTTGGCATGGTTATAGCTGATGGCTTACCATCGGTAATCATGATGATTTGCTTCATGTCCTTATTTTGACGTTTAAGGATTTTTTGTGCTAAACGTAAACCTTCAGCAGTATTGGTGTGGTAAGGACCAACTTGCGCTGTTGCTAGTTGGTTGAGTGGGATTTCCTCAGCAGAATTATGAAACAGTAGAAAGCGAATGCTATCGCCACGAAACTGTGTTTGAATCATGTGGGCAAGCGCTAAGGCTACCTGTTTGGCAGGGGTAAAGCGGTCTTCACCATAAAGGATCATGGAGTGGGAGCAGTCGAGCATCACCACAGTCGCAGCAGATGAATTGTACTCTGCCTGCATAACCGCAAGGTCGCCATAGTCTAGATTAAAGCTACCATCGTCATTCATGCCACGAGCAGCAGCATTTTTGAAAGTCTGCGACACATCTAAGTTCATGGTGTCACCAAACTCGTAAGGTTTGGATTCAGCAGTTGTTTCTACACCTGTGGTTTGAAACTTAGTTTCGTGAGCGCCGATGCTAGATTTACCAGCGCCGCCCAGAACATCTCGCAGGGTTCTGTAACCTAAAAAGTCAATTGCTTTGTTAGTAAGTTCAAACTTAGCATCTCTTGGTGTGTTATTGCCTACGCCACCCTCACCATTTGGATCGTTGTTATCCTCACCACTTTGTGGTTTGAGATAGCCTTCTTGCTCTAAGCGTTGAGCAAGATCATTGACCATTTCACCAAGCTGAGAGTCCATCCAATCGCCATTGTTTTCCATAGAATTCATGGCATCTTCAACAACTTGGTCCGATACAAGGTCATTGTTAACAAGTGCTTCAGCAATGCTGTCGTACAAGTCTTGCATACTTTGCTGAAAGTCTGGGTCGGGGTCCCAAGGGTTACGATTAAAGCCAGACTCCATAAGGCGGTCTTTAATCATGTTCATGAGATCGGCCATGTCTAGGTCGTCTAAGGTTGCTTCATATTTTGAATAGCGTCTACCTGCCATAGTTACCAGTTACTCCAATCTCAAATTTTTAAGGCTAAAAAAGTCATACGTAATTTCAATATTAGTTCCAGATTTCAATATTAGTTCCAGCGTTGACGGGTTTGTTGTGCGCCCATATCAGGTTCAGCAGCACTATAGCCACGTTCTTCACTACGGGCTATTTGCTTTCTAGCATACAAACCTTCTAGCACAAATTCAGCAGCAACAGCTTGTTCTGCGTTACTACCCTCTTTACCATCCTGTTTGCTAAGACTTTTTGCAGCGTCTAGCAAGCCTGGTACAGCGTTCATAACATCTGTCAGATCTTCGGTTTTGAGATCATCAGGTACTTTCAGGCTATTGTCTTCTTCTAAAAATTCAATGATAGTTGCGCTGTCAATGTCAAAGGCTTGACGACTGTAGACTTGACCGATAGCTCTACGGACGATGTCTTTTGCAATAACTTCGCCACCTTTTAGCTCGCCTTCATACTCGAGCTCTAATTTACCCGTAATAGACGCCAAGGAGTTATATATATCCAGAACTCGAGCTATAGGCTCTTCACCCATCATAAAACTACGCTGCTCTGCACTACTCACAACATTTTCCATAAGACTAATCGGTAGACGCTGCGAAACACCTGAGTGCTTGTCTACTCTAGAGTCTTCTCGAGCCTGAAAGGCTACTTCGTCAACAACTTCTGCTACGTAGCTAGGTACACTAATCGTTTGACCTGCCTGACGTTCAGTCCAAGCTTCTTGAGCCGTAATCGCCATGCTCTCTTCAACAGTACTTGGATAGTGGGTACGCACTTCACTACCAATACGATCCTTAAGCGGTGTAATGATTTTACCACGCGCTGTGTAATCTTCTGGGTTTGCAGAAAAGACCAACATGACATCAAGCGGTATACGCATAGGGTAACCCTTAATCTGCACATCGCCTTCTTGCATAATGTTAAAAAGTGCTACCTGAACCTTACCTGACAAATCTGGAAGTTCGTTCATAGAAAAAACGCAACGATTGGCTCTTGGTAGTAGACCATAGTGAATCGAGCGTTCATCACCAAGTTGCACACCTAGCTTAGCTGCTTTAATTGGGTCAACATCACCGATAATATCTGCAACAGTCACGTCTGGTGTGGCAAGTTTTTCTACATAGCGAGCGTCTTTTGGAAGCCAAGCAATTTTAGTGTCGTCACCTTGTTCTGCGACAATGTTTTTACCTTCGGTACTAATTGGCATAAATGGATCGTCGTTTAGTTCACTATCTGCGATGACTGGGATTTCATCATCTAAAAGTTCAGTCAGTTGTCGCAAGATGCGTGTTTTAGCTTGTCCACGTAAACCTAGAAAAATAAAGTTGTGCTTACTGAGTACAGCGTTGATAACCTGTGGGGTCACGGTTGTTTCATAACCTACAATGCCAGGGAAAATTGTTTGTTTTGTTCTGAGTCGTTCAGTTAAGTTGGAGCGTAATTCATCTTTTACACTACGCCCTGCTTTTTGTTCCCATTCTGAACCACGTAGCTCACCTAATGTTTTTGCTTTAGACATTCGAATCCCCTTAAGGAAGAAAATTGTAGCTCAAAGCGTTACTTTTATATAGTCCTGTGAAGGAAATAGGAGTAACCCTCAATTGCCCTATAGATTTTACTATTAAGTTAGAGGTTTTGAACCAAGCCAAGCTTTGGCTAATACTTTAAATCAAGCTTAATATTGTTAATCTTATCATGTTTGATTAAGATAGTACTGTAGGTGAGCTTTGATTGTTGTTTGATTTTTTGTTTAGCTTTATGTGCATAAAATAGTTAGGCATAGATGGGAAACCTAGTTGAGATAACTTCAAGAGTTTGGATGTGAACTAGATATAGGCTGTTACTAAGACACTAATACTTAAGACACTAAGATTTAGAAAAGCATATTTAGAATTGATATCTCAACCAAGTACCAGATTCGATTACGAAAACTAGCATTTTCAGACACATCTTAAAGACTTGCTAAAGGTCTGTAGGCTTCATTTAATTTAAGTTGCGTAATTGTTCTATTGTGAGAAACAAGGAAATTGGGTAACGTATAGCTATGGTTGACATTCGCTATATTCGTGAGCATCAAAATGAGATTCGCAAAGCAATTACTGACAAGCAAATGCCTAGTGCACTAGAAAGCCTTACTGAGCTTTTGTTAGTAGATGAAGAGTTTAATTTACTTAGGCAAGATTTAGAAACACAGCAAGCTGCTCGCAATGCCAGCAGCAAGCAAATTGGTGAACTAAAGCGCAAGGGTGAAGATGCTGATGCACTCATTCATGACATGGGTAAGCTGAGCAGTGAAGTTAAAAGCTTAGAAGAAAAGTCACGCAGTTTAGAGGAAAGATACAACAACTTGTTGTTTGAGATTCCCAACCCTGCCCATGAAAGTGTGCCGTATGGCGAGAGTGAGCATGACAACGTTGTTGCAAAGGAATCTGGGAACAAGCCTGAATTTGGGTTTGAGCCTAAACCACACTGGGACATAGCAGCGCAGCACAACTGGATTGATTTTGAACGTGGGGTCAAGACAACAGGTGCTGGCTTTCCTATATATAGAGGTGAGGCTGCACGGCTTTTGCGGGGCATTATTCAGTACAGCTTAAATGGCTTGATAGATAGAGGGTACATAGAGCATAGTATTCCGTTTTTAGTGAATGCTGAGTCTGCTATGGCAACGGGGCAATTGCCTGACAAAGAAGGGCAGATGTATACGGTCAGCGATGGCTTTTATTTAATTCCTACCTCTGAGCTTATTTTGACAGGTATGCACCGTGACGAAATTTTAGATACCGCAGATTTACCTCTTCGCTATACTGCGCCAAGTGCCTGTTTTAGGCGTGAGGCTGGTAGTTACGGGGCGCATGTTCGTGGTATCAACCGTGTGCATCAGTTTGATAAGGTTGAGATGGTCTTGTTTACCAAGCCTGAAGAAAGTTATGAAGCTTTAGAAACAATGACGGGTACTTCTGAGGAAATGTTGGACGGGCTCGAGCTGCCCTATCGCCGTCTCTCTATGTGTACTGGGGATATAGGCTTCACACAAGCTAAAAAGTACGATATTGAAGTCTGGAGCGCAGGACAAGAGCGCTGGTTGGAAGTCAGTAGCTGTAGCAACATCACAGATTTTCAAGCTAGACGTTTACAAACTCGCTTTAGAGAGGGTGGTAAACAAGGTTCAGGCAAAACAGAACTGGTCCACACCCTAAATGGCAGCGCCTTTGGCATGGTGCGTGTACTTGCAGCAATCATTGAAAACCATCAGCAGGAAGATGGCAGTGTGCGTATTCCAACTGCGCTACAACCTTTTGTGGGTAAAGAATTTATCGGTAAAAGTTAAAGTAAATGCTAAGACTACGTTTTATCTAAGGTTAGAAATAGTTTTAACATAAGTAGTCGTTTAGTATGAACCTACTACCTTAATTCAGATGTATACTAAATGTACTAGTTAGTAGATTTGAAGATTCAGAATGAAAGTTCAAACATAAGTTATGTTACGTAAAATCGCAAACCAATGGTGGTTACTAGGTCTACGAGGGCTACTTAATGTAGCCTTCGGTCTAGCTATTCTGCTATGGCCTGAACTGGACGCACAACGTTACATCAATCTATTTTGCTCTTTAGCGATTGTTGAAGGGCTTATTTCAATTTTTATATCGCTACCTAATCGACTTTATCCTGATTGGTGGGTACTATTTTTTGAAGGTGTTATCAATGTTATTGTGGGCGTTTTCCTTATCTTTGTATCTGTGACTGTCAGTCAGCTTTATTTTACTATCGCTACCTGGTCCATACTGATTGGTATTTTGTTTATTATCGCTGTTATTCGTTTTTGGCATGGTGATGAGGAAAAAACAGCTAGCTTAGAAGGTAAATCAAATGTTATCAATGACGAACCTGAACATTTGAGTGATGATCAAGGTGGCGAGTCTGCGATGGGTTTAGAAGGTGTGCTTTCTATATTCATGGCACTTAATCTCTTTTTCTTTGCTAGTGATAAATTAGGTTCACTCATCTTGATTACAAGTGGTTACACGCTTCTCTTTGGTGTAATGATGGTCTTCTTATCTTTAAAGCTGCGTAAGCCAAAAACTGTGTGACCTGAACAAAAATCTTAGAACGCTGTATCTTAGACCATCACAGTACGTTAGAGCATTACAGTACTTTGAGCCATCATATTGCAAACTATAGGAGCACTATCAATTTATGAAATTAAAATTTAGTTTTAATTCGCCTGTAGTCTTAACTTTTTCAATTTTAACAGTACTTATTTTTCTAACTGATAAGTTCTTTATCGACTTTTTTACCATCCGTAATTTTTCGATTTCTAGAAATATATTTGGTATAAATCCACTTAACTACTTGCGTTTGCT
>JAUKWC010038199.1:0-13996 GCA_032356245.1 Endocladia muricata
AAAAAAAAATTCTAATCATTTTATATTTCGACTTGAAAGTTGGCCTCATATGAGGCCAAATGTCCAATAGACACTAGCTAGCCCAGTCATTCGTTTCAATCTCGTCACAAATACATTTCAACTGCCCCGGGGAAGAGCGCTTAGTATTCGTGTGGGCTTCTCCCCACCTTCTCATCCTCGTCACAGCTTACCTCTGCTTCTATATCGATTTTGCGCGCCCACGTTTCCGCTCACGTCACTCGGCCCTTCCGGTGGTAAGGTACGTTCACCGAAGTCAAGACAGAGAAAATATGGAATGCTACCGTAGTTGCCTCCAAAGTCTAGGGGCATTATATTGGATCACATTGTTTACCACCAATATTTCGCGGTGAGAGTTTCAGGGTAAGGCGCCGTAATCTGTGAGTCATATATTGTATACCTCATACTGCAACGGACCCAAACTACAGCAATACATCATGAGAACTTTCACCGCATGTATATTGAGCGTAGCAGATGCTTTTAGTTGACGAAATGTAAGACATATTATACCACGCGGCTGGTTTCAAAGCCAGGAGAGGATAAGCTGTTCGCCGATAAGTATCAACAAGTGAATGAAAAAGAAACATGTTTGTAGAGAAGTTCTCCTACTCCCAGGGTCCCTTGTTGTAGATCGGGTCATGGCAACTCATTTGGGAATTATTCTGTATCAAGAACACCGCATCACCATGAAAAAGGAACTGGATTGGCGTGGTATTGCTATATAATTGTCATTTTAAGCCCATGGCAAGCGCAAGCGGTTGCACGAAACAGGCAATTTCTGAACGACGGCAAATGCATTAGGTACGGGAGTAGCGATATGCACGTGAGGATTCAACTGCTCATCAGGGATTGCAGGCAAATTCATATCCAAGTGTTGATTCATTAAACAAGCATTACAGTACATGGACAACTGTTGTCGGTTTTGTCCCATCGATGTGTGGCAACCAACCTGGCACTCGAAACGTGGGCGTGCAGCGCAGGACAACGTATACAGTATGTAGCCCTGTGAAAAATTCGCAAAAGGTCACACACGAAGAACGCACTGTGAGCCACTCCAGTTTGTTGGTGGTGCCTTCCCCGAGGTCTGCTTCCTACAGTACACAGTGTCGGCAGTTATGAGAACTGCAGCTATGCGAAGTTTTAATTTTGTGTGTTGCTGTTGGAGTGGAGCAACTGCCGAACCCCCGACGAAATCCATTGGCGTAGTGCTATTGCAGATGCGGACTTGAAAATAGAACGTCTCTACAACAATCTCGTAACGTGTCTGCGTCGCACAGAGCTGTGGGGTGAAATGTTGCTGACGCTGGTTGAATTTGGGCAGGCGTCGAAATAGAAACGTCAGTAAGACTCGCGAAGGGGAGAATCTCTGAGATGCGGACACACAGCAGTCTGGAGAGCCCCCCTTTCGTAAGTCATTCAAATTTAACTTTGTTTCCAATCCGTCCGTAATACCCGTTGCACATGACAAAACAACAGCTGCTATTTTCTGGGCGTTCTTCATGCTCTTGGACCACGCGACTGGTACAAGCGGGGGATTGCAGCATGCTGCGTGTCGTATCCAGCTTTTTTTCGGGGACAACAAATCTGCAGCTGCTGAATAGTTGCATCTAGTTTAAAAATAAGGTTGTGCGGTTTGTTATGGAACAGATTGAACTGATGCGAAGCAAGGTTGTTACAAGAGATGACGCGTGAACTTTTCGTACCCATGTCTTCTGCGGTTCAACGTAGCGTTTGGAGAGGAATGGGTCTGTGCACGTGGACGGGCGCTCTGGCACTGCGTATGGCGAAACATACTTATCGCACGGATGGATGGAATACGTAAGCGTCATGTTCGCTCGGCGGCCAAACCCATCTGAGTAGGGGTGATCTAAACATGCATTCGTGCTAGGATGCACAAAGCGGAGAAGAATCGTTTTGGATACCGATAGGTCATACTGTGTGTGGTGACATCCGAGCCGGGCGAGAGACGAGAAAACAGCAAGACCATCAATTCGTTGCCATTGTGGATGGGCGCCGTGGCTCGAGAAACGACATAGAGGCCCTGCAACACGTTGGTACCGCCTTGCCCTCCCACCAGATTCAGGTACAGTACAAGTACAGCACACAACTCACTTCTCGCCGCCGTTGTTGCACCCTTCACCCATGCACGATGGCCGCAAACTGAATATGAATGTCTGTGCTCCCACTCTGCCCCAAACCCCCGTCTCTCCGTCCACATCCAACTGCCCTACTGTACAACTGTTCTGTACTGTTTCGTACACGCTCAGCCTCCATCGCGACCCAGGCAAGGTAGCTGTCTCCCCCTCTCTTCCCCCCTCCCCCCGACACCTTTTCAGTCTGGCGGGGAGCGTGGGCATATCCTCTACTCGCCACGTTGTACCGCGAAATGTCTGTCCCGCGCCACTTTTCCTCACTCCCTCACTCCCTCACTCCCTCATTCCCTCATTCCCTCATTCCCTCACCCTCCTCCCCCATAAAATTACACCACTCTTCCCATTCCGACGCCTTCTCCCGTTGCCCCCCCCCCTTCCCCCTGCCACGCTCTGCTCTCTCGCCAGCATACACCTGCCCGCCCCCTCCTGCCCCTGTGCTTCCTGCTTTCTTCCGCTGCAAGCCCCCTGCCCAGCGACGCACCCACTTCGCCAGCTCCGTCCCCCCCGCGCACGCCCACGTTTTGACGTGCGTCGGGCAGATTGCATGTGTATCCTCGCTACACGCGAGTTGTGCCGGAGCCTGCAGCGAGGCACGCGCGCGGAGGAGTACGTGCGCGCGTCCAGGGCGCGGATGCAAAGCGCGCGAATTTGGGACGCAGCGCTGGGGTGTGTCTGCCGGAACTCGGCTTGGATAAGCTGCTGCACTGGAGCGTCATGGGCGGCTGTCGGCGGGAAGACTGTGCCCGCCGGCTTCCTTCCGTGACGCTCCCCTCCCCTGCGTTCTTTCGTCGAGTAAAACGTCGGCAAGGGAGGAGCAGCATCGGGAAGGTTATAAGGCGCTGCGAAGATTGGTGGCTGGTCGTCTCGAGACTTGCGGCAGTCCGACCGTGTCGATCTGTTTGCTTTCCAATTGCATCTGCGTGTATGGTGCGATGTTTCCGCTTCGCTCGTCGTTCCTATCGCTGCTGTCGCTTATGTGCGCGTTGCCAGCGGTGCTCTCCCTCGGTCTGACGTGTGCGGATCATCCTGCGTACACGTCCGGTCTGCAAGGTGTACTCATCAAGTCATGGAGCACTCTCAACGATGACAACTTTCCCGGCTCTCTCTACCACGTAAACCCGACGACGCACCAGTATGCGCCGTTAGGGGATGAGGATAGCACCAAGTACCGTGGGCTCGACCTGTTCTGGGCGTACCAGCCTGAAGATAGCAACGTTGATCAATTTGTCAGACTGGAGTTGCAGCGCCCGGCAAAGGTGTATCTCGTCGTGCCGTTCGACTACGATGGGGATTATCCAGAGGCGAGCTTGGGCGGGTGGAAGTCAGAGGAGTACGTACGGCTGGTGAAGGGGGCTGACGAGGATATTCAGATCGGCGTGCATCAGACTGGCGAAAAATGGGTGACGACAGAAGGGTATGCGTTTTCCAAGGTGGTGGATGGGGAAGTGGTGTTGCCAGGGGGAGAGTGGGTGAAGAGGAACATTGTAGGAGGAAAGCCGATTGACCAGTGGTTTGTGCTGGTGGCGGAGGAAGATGGGAGCGCAACAAAGTACCCGCAGAAGCCTACAGGTGTGGAGGAGGAGATCGTGCCGATGCAGAGGTGCCCGGATGAGTTGCACGATCTGTGGATGACGCGAAATACGGATGAGGAGGATGCTGAAACAAAGGGAATCATGTGGCCGACTTGGCACCCGATGTGGGATCCGTGCTACTGGTGGTAAGTTATGTGCGTGAGTGTGCCTTCTCTGCGCGGTGACGTTTAAAACAATCCACTGCGGTTTCGACCAATGATACCTAACCTGTTTCCCTGACTTTGTTCCTACCTAATGCTATCAATGTTTTTCCTGCAGCGCGTACGATCACGAGCACGGTTCGTCCCCGAGAGACTTGATGGGCTACGAACCCAAGTTTGGGTACATCGCCTATAAGAATGGCCGCGAAAGCGAGATCCACGAGGGCTTCAAGGGCGTCGTCTTCAAAGAGGACAAGTATCTGGTCTACTACATGATGCACGGACAGACGTCCAACGTGAACCGGCTCAAGGTGCGACACCACACAATCACATTGGCGGTGAAAGACACGGAGACAGACGAGTTGGTGGTGGAGGTAGGGCACAAGGGGGACATGGGCTTTGTGTCTGCACGCAAGAAAGGAGGCGGGGTGGTGCCGTTGCAGGCGGTGGATGAGGAGATGATGAAGGACTTTGAGGAGAGAGACGTGTTCCGGCAGAGGACTGTGAACGTGATTGATGAGGGGAACTTGAGAGCGGATATGGCGTTCAGGGATCCGCCGGATGTGATGCGGGGAGAGTACGAGGAGTGGACGACAAACCCGATTTGTAGCAATTCCGGTTTTCATGGGGCGTTGCGAATGGACTACACGAGTTCCATTTCGGGGATCAGGAATGCGAATGATTTGGACGGGAAGATTGAGTTGGGGCATGACTATGATGGGGTGTTCATTCGGAACGATGGAGTTGGGCGCATTTTCCGGGCGAGGGAGTACAAGATGGAAGAATATCTTTGCATGTTCCGACTGGAGGACATTGGCGGTGGCAAGTCGGTCGATGGTGTGTTCTACACCGACCCATTTGGAATGAAGTTGGTCGGTGGACCAGGCGAACATTCGGTGAGACAGTACATCAAGCCTGGCTTCAAGATGACTTTAGACGGGGATTACGAGGCGATCGAGTCATGGACAGGCATGTATGAGAAGGGTATGGAAGGACGCATGATCAGTTACGGATACAGTGTGGATCCTGACATGAATTAGATCTTGTCAAAAAAAAAAAGGTACAGGAAAAGAGTTGATGTTGTGTCGCAACCTGTACGAACAGATTCGAGAGAAAATTATACGATAAACGCTTTTTGTACACTCATGGGGATTCGTTGTTTTGAGCAAAAACAACCATACACTTTTCTTTTTCTTTTCTTTTTCTATTCTCTTCTTCTTTTTCTCGTATCCCTTGTATCTCGCTCTCGCCTTCAAGCCCCGGACCCCGCTGGAACAATAAACGGCGCATCGACTGCCGGAACTGGCGGCATGTCCGGATCCCCCTCCTCACTACGCAGCTTGTCCGTGTGCACTTCCCCTGTGGCAAAGAACCGCAACGTCTCCTTTGCAACCGCAACAGTATACTTAGTATTCCCGGCAACGGAGGCCACAGAGTGACCCAGCCCATCCACGGCCGGAAATGCATACGAAACCGAGCCATCCCTCCGCAGCTCCCCGCGACACACCCGCAACCCCTCCACGACATCCACCGCACCGTCATCCTCCGCAAACAAACAAAACGTGTCCGTCTGCATCCTTACACTCCCCATCACCCCCTTCTCCCTCACCGCCCTGCTCGCAATCTTCATCGCCGGTAGCACCCGTGCCCCCGCCGCCAACCCCTCTCCCGCCGCCGGTACTTTGTACAAGTCAAGCGCTTCGACAGCCTCGAGGAACAGGCGCTCCACGCGCGACACAGCTCGCGGCGCAGACCTGAAAAACGGCGCCACCAACACCATGCGCCCGACCCGCTTGGAGCGCGCGGCCGCGTACACGGCGGCAAGCGTACCCAACGAGGCACCGCCCACGTGCAGGGGACCGGGGAGCGCCGCAACGAGCGAGAGCTGGTGGTAGGCGAGCGAGTCGTAGCGCTGGTAGTCTGTCTCGAAGAATCGTGCCGCGTGCTGGTTCAGTGCGGGGTACGAGCTGTCGCGCGCAAGCCAGTCAAGCCCCGCAACGACATGCTCATACTGCGCTGCATCCAGCGCTTCCTCGAGCAAACGAATCACCCGCTCCGCCAACTTGCGTAATGCGGGCGTACTCTCCGTCACCGAGAACGGGACGGGCGCTGATCCGTTCCCAATGCCCTGCAGATACTGCCGTACCCCCGCGTCCTCGAGCAGCACTTTTCGGGCCACCTCCCCCGCCCCCCTCGCTGATCCCTCCTGGCCTCTTAGAAGCGCATACGGCAGACGCTCCGCAGCAAAGGCGTGGCCTGCAAGTGGCGGCAACAGCACATTGAACCCATTCTCAAAGGCATACCTCCCCCAGAGCGCCACTCCCTGAGGCGAGTCCAGGGAGCCATGCCAGATGACGAGCACGCCGCGCGTCTTGACGCCCGGGGGGTGGAACTGGTATAAGGGGAGGGCGGCAGGGCGGGCGTCCGGGGCGGAAGCGATGGAACGGATATAGGCGTCGACGGCGGAAAGGGCTCGGGCGTGCTGGGAGGGGGTGGCAGCAAACTGAGGGGGGGGGAGAGGGTTGCTGGTGGCGTGCACGGGGGGGAGGTGTGCGAGGGTGAGGAGGGTGAGGAGGATGAGGAAGAAGGGAACGGAAGTGGACATGACAATGCTGGAGAGGCGGGGGGGGGAAGGGGAAGCAAGCTGTGGTAAGAAGTGGATGAGGAGAGTGTGACTACAGAAGTGCATGGGCAACCGCGGACAGATTAGTCGTGCACAAGTAGTGATTTTATGAGTTGAAGAGGTAAGTGTGCGCGTTGGTAACGATGGTTGGGTGAAGGTAGGGGCGGGTTGTAGATAGAGAGGCGGTTTCGATGTGGGAGGGGGTCGTTATGCAGAAAGGGGATTAGGGTTATGGCGCAGAGCGATTAGGGTTTTTAATTCAATAAAGTCTTCTCACTGCTGACAACATGACGAATCGCCACCTCACGACAATCAGTATTGCCCGCATGAACAATCGCCAGATTACATCTTGACATTTCTGCAAACAGAATCGTGGAAACGTGCCATACGTTTAATACTTGTAAAGTATTCGAGAATTCTGCAATTCGTGTGTGACGGTATTTTCAGAAAACATGAGCTGGTTACACGAAACCTGACAGTACTTCCTTAGCGTCGCGAACGACTGTCTCGCCCCAAACCTCATCACCTTCACATCCATCACAGCCATCACTTGCATCGCTCAAACGAAAGCTTGCTCCCTAGCGCGCGTCAGGTAATACTCACCTAGTTACGCCAGAATTCGGCAACTACTGTACTGTACTGTACTGTACCACGAGCAGTTGCTCACAACCCAACTACAGAAATTCTTCCAAGTATATTGTAAGCCCTGAAAGACTGTATCGCTGGCGGAGAGAAAGACGCGGTGGCAATGTGCAGTCTCAGACCTCAGATTCTTTCCAGCACAGTTGAGATTCGTCGGGAGGGTTTCCCATTTGAGGTTGACGGGTTTGGCTGTCAAGCACATACCAATCACAACTCCAAATGTCAGATCTTCCTCCTCCCGCCTCCTGCCACCACTCCAACTGGCACCACACACACACACCTCCGACACCTCCGACGTACAACTGCTGCCACGATTTCCATATTTTTGTTCAGGGGCCGGTGCACCCTCAAACGCCGAAACTTGAGTGCATGTGCAAAATGCTCTGCTCATCATTTCTACCCTCGCACGTATGTACACTTTGTTCACACACGCTCATGAATTGAGAGCTCTCAATCCATGAACACCATGACTGCATCCCAGTCCTTACACGTTCCTCGAGCGACACAGTGTCTGGATTCAACCTCCCACCTTGGCCCTCTCCCTTCCCAACTCAAAACGTTGATGATATGTAGGAATCTACCCCTTCTCTTCTTCCCTCCATCCACTGCTTGTTTGTGGGCTTCTCTGTTTTCGAGGTTTTTTTCAGTGTATATTCCAGGGCACACACCCTGCCATCTCTTCCGTTGTCCATTCTGCATAAGCATCGCCGGCAAGTTTTTTTTTTTTTTTTTGAGGTTCCGAAAGGACAATCGCCCTCCGCCCCCCGACATGTGCAGTTACAGAGTCAAATTTCGAACATGCAACAACTTTCTTGCGAGTCTCATACTGTACGTACGAGGTCAGGTTGGGTCGGTAGCTTTTTCAGCGTTTTTTCAAGTAAATATTTTGAAATGAAAATGAATGTACAGTATCATACATTTTCTGCTCTGTGTTTCGCATGTACTGTACAATCATAAACTTTGATGACAATTTCCTTTGACACGTCACAAACGAGTTATACACCGCCTGTCTCGTATTGCTCATCAATCAGGGACAATGGCGTCAACTGCGGCAACGTTTTGTGAGTTACCGAACGGCTGCTGTCCACGCCAGTATGCAACACAAACCACACCCACATCCACACCCACATCCACACCCACATCCACACCCACACCCACTAGGTCAACAACACCAACAATGGTAGCAATGCCGAGCACGCTCTCTTCCCCGCACTCACCTCCATCCCCCAGCAGCGCCTCCACTTGATTCCCTCATGCCGTACACAGGCGCGCCTCGTGCAGTTGTCCCCTCTCCCTCCCTGCTCTCCTCCCCCGACGTTGTTGCCGCCCGCCTCGACCATGCGCTGCAGTCTCCCGGCCCCATCGGCATCGCCTTGTACACCGACGACGCTGTCCACCCGACGTTGAAGAGCATGCTTCCGACCTTTTACGTGTCCCCGCGTGTGGCCGCCACGCGCGGCCACGGCGTGCGCGCGGGATGGTATGTGATTGCGCGGCCGGGGCAGCAGTTTCAGGTGCGGCTCACAGCGGTGAATGAACGTGTGCGTGTGCGGGGGCCGGGAAGGTTTGTGTGTGCGCACTTTTGCATCGGCGGCAGCAAGCAGGCAGGGAAGGGGGCCGGGTGGGCGACGGTGGTAGGGGGGGAGCATGTATTTGAGGGCTTTTGTGAGCGGTCGCAAGTGCTTGCGAATGGCGACGTGATCGACATTTGTCGCCCGTATCTGTTTGCGAAAGCGCAGTGTGTCGAGGACGAGGAGGTTGTGGACGAGAAGAGGGGGGGTACGACAACGCGCGCGACGGTGCAGTTGCGTGTGACGAGGGCGAAAATGGATAGGCAAATGCCAATGCAGATGCAGGCGATAAAAAGGGAATATGCAGGGGGGGGGGTGGTGAGTGAGAAGGCCGCGGCGAAGAAGGGGGAGAGTCTTAGTGTGCAGTGCGCGGAACATGCAGTGGTGTTACGATCGCGGCGGGATTTATCGGCGGTGGACGTGGAGGCGTGGCCAGAGGTAGGGCTGACACTGTTTATACGAGAGATGTTCTGGATGCAGTCCAGATGCCTCGTCGACGGCGACGGGCGTGCCTATACGCGAGACATGTTTGAAAAGACACGAGCCGACCAGCAGAGCGCGCAAGCGGCGTCGTGCAATACCAGGATCTCCAAGGTCCGAGCGGACTCAGAGGCAGGGAAGCGGGCGAGGTCTGCAAAAACAAGGAGCAGCACTGCGAATGACGTCATCGATGTAGACGCTGTTGCCGAATTGAAACAAAACGTGTCGCGGCAGGCGACTGTGCAGGTTGTCTCGAGTGGGGATGAGGCTAGGAATGATGGGGTGGGCGTGAGGCTGAAAAAGCGTGTCAAGCGCGAGGCAGGGAATCTGGATCCGTGCGTGAAAGATGTAATCGTGTTGGAGTAGCGGGTTCCCGTTTGGTGGAAAACGGATGGTGGACCAGTGTTACAGTGCGTGCTTGCTTTTCGTTTGTGACGTATGCATATCTACGTGAGCAAAGGTGCTTTGTGACCGAGCTGAGCAAGCGAGGCAGGCGCTATGTTTATCTGGTACGTGTGAGTCGCAGTGAGCTGATTCGAGTGGACGATGAGTTCCGGAGATCTTCCTCCTGCACAGGTGATCATGATGGAACGCTCTCAAACAAGCGCAGTGACGACTCGGGTTGAGACAGAAGGGGGTGAAGTTTCTGAATGATGGCAAACTTTCGGGGACATGTTAGGGCTCAGAATCAAGACGCTTTATCGGCCCCATCACACCCGTAATGAACGATTGTAGCATGGACTAGTACTTTCACACCTGCCTTTCGCGGCAAGTGGTGGAAAATGGGCGCTTGGGCACAAGTGAGGTCCATCGCGTAATGCGCTTGCGAAAAAGAAAGCGTTCTACTGTACATGTATGAGGTGCGAGAACAGTTTCTCTTGCTGCCTGTAACTAGCTCAGCGCTCACGCTGGGCTTCCGCCTATACGCAAACACCAGCGCTTCTTGCATAGATCTGGACTCTTTGCGTTTGCGATTTCACTTGCGATTCTAACGTAGTGGGCGTGCCTGTGAATATTCGATAATCCAAGTCTTCACAATAGACCGTAGCAGGATTCTGAAAAGGTCTCCATTTACCGAGAGCTCCCAGACATCGTTCACTGCGCTGCTGCAGTCGTCGTTTCATGCGTACATGCATGCATGCTGGACCACACCAGAAAAGTTTCCCTGGTGTGCCTGCAAGATTTGGGGGACGGTGCAACCTGGGACGGGCGCCCGGCTTGGCCTCATGGAAATAACTAGGAATGGCACTGGGCGTGGGTCCAGCTGATGACGGGGAGACGAACAGTGAGGTGCAGGATGAACATGTTCCGAAGTCAGGTCTCAAGGTCTCACCTGTGGCCATGAATCCTGCGCTCCTTTGGGGGTAGGAATTTCTGTCGGCATTGCTGGTCATCCAGAGAATTGGCTGCAAGGACAACGGCCATGCATGTGATTTGTGTTCTCAATATTACAGTACTGTTTATTCGACACTTGGTGTTTTGTGAGGCCAAATGGCTTCATATGATGCCGAGCGTAGTGTCGTCATTTTTACACTTGCGACCGTCTGCAAATCCTCACCTCTCACAAATATGTTCATCTGTGCTTCGAGAAGGCTGACAAATTTTAGGCTTTGAAGAATAGGCACTTTGGTCTCTTGTGGGGCTAGCTAGACCCCTACACCTCTAGCTTGTTAGCTACTAGCTAGTGTCTATTCGATATTGCCTTTCTACTCATACAGTCTGAGGCCACCTAACCACCGAGAAAGTACGCAACATTTATAGTACAGATGATGAATATACTGGTTGTACTACGTGTGAGATAAGTCACCATCTCCTATGATTTTAAAATGCAGGGCAGCAAACTCCGTCACATGTAAACGGCGACTATGGGAAGAGTCGGTCGAGTTGTGGCTCAGCTCCACCCTGCCGAATACTCTAGAATACTCAGGAGAGCTTTGTCGTAGATACTAAGAACAGCTAAAATGGACGCGTCATTAACCCCTCTTTCATACCAGCTCGAATTTTGATTTCATACTTTGTACTGTATGACTACAGGAAGAAACTGCGCTTTCGAGACAGAGCCTTTTTTTTATTGGCAATATATATTATCCTTTTGCCAACTTTTCTTTCACTGAAACCCCCCCTTCCCACTCGAGGCAGTCATTCTACAGTAGTAGTTTGGAACCTCAGAGCTGTCTTCAGCAGTGCGCATGAAATTGACTCTTTTAAGTATTCATCAAAATATATATTCTGCGTTTCGGAGTAGAACAGTAGTATGTAGCTTGTCTCTATTGGACACGTGGGCTCATATCAGGCCAAATTGCCTCACGTGAAGTCAAAGTTCGCAGAGATAGTAAAGGGTCAAGGAGACGTCCCCTTTCGTCTTTCTCGGTACCTACTTGAAGCTCTTTGAGTACTCTACCTGGACAGAGTGGAGCTGTAGAAAAACCCAGTGGATGTTTTGCGCAGTAAGAGTTTGAGTGCGACAGAGTACGCTACCCTTTGTTTTGATATCACAGAAGGGGGTGAGGTAAATTACACGTACAACAACTAGCATATTCCTCATACGTATTATATAATTTACATATTTTATGGATGGTCAGTTGGCCTCATATGAGGCCAAGCTTGACCTCACATGAGTCGGAATCCAATGTCCAATAGACACTAGCATTGGCCTCATATGAGGCAGGCGAATTGATAAGTAAACACTACCCAACGGCCTCATCGCCCTTCCCACCCTTGTTCATCGTTCCGAGTCCTGCCTCCGCTCTACGTGTACCAGTTGTGCCGCATCGCCTCCACATCTCGGAGACATGGAACGCCGCATGTTTGGTTTGCTTTTCTTTTTGAAACAGCACTGTTGTGTGTGGCCATGATCGTTGTCAGATCTTTTCGCATCTCACCGATGTGCCCCCGCCCCTCCCCGATGAATACCTCGACTGTACTATGGAGAACATGCTTTGAAACAATGTATATCCATGCATAGTGTCCATCAGGGTGACGTGATGTGCAGGCCATCTTGGGTTGTATAAGAATTGCGTTTGTATCATTTAATCTAACAGCCCACCAGCCCCCCCCCTCCCCCCGCCACACCGTGCGACAACACAAGTCGCGCTCTATTACAGCTCACCGACAAGGTCTATTATCAGTTTTCTCACGGCGCCGTTGCCATGGTCGATGTAATGCGGGCTTTCTATGTTTGCATTGTCTCTCTATTGTATCTGAATGCGAAGGCCAACTCCCTCCCTCCGCCTGAGTATGCCGCTTCCCCAGCACAGCACAGGCGTGCCGTCGTAGCAGTTGAGGGTTACATCCAGTCTATCGCTGCAGATGTTGACGCCCGTCCGGGGGCCCATCCGCTGTATCAGTTTCACCCGCCGGGTGTCAAAACCCGTGGCGTCGTCGTGCTCTGGCATGGAGGGTTTGGTGTGCCGGAGAATATGGGCTTTCTTGGACGATACCTCTTCGAAAATGCATTTAATGTGTTCTTGCCGCCAATTGCCGGGCATGCGCTGATGGGGAACAGGTGGCCGTATACGCTGTTGAGAGATGAGATGGGAGGTGGACGGGCGAAGAGAGTTCTCATGGAAGACGCAGAAATCATGCGACTTGTCAAGGGCATCGAGAACGGGACAGTAGGCACCCCTGTTCATGAACCAGATGGGTTTGATATGGACATGATGCTGGAAAAGGTGTTGAGGTTATTCAAAGAAGAGCTTTCAGCGGAGGACAACAAAAACGTTCTCGCAGCGTTTAATCTGCTCACTCGCGACGACTCCTATCCCGATCTTGAGAAAGACCTCATGCGCTACTTTGAAACCAACCATTACCAATACGACTCAGCAGCCTACAACCAGCTCTCTCTCGTCTCCTCGCTACCAGGCCCAGTCCATGCTGGCGGCCAGTCGATGGGCGGTCTAACAACTCTGTTTGCTGCCGCGCGCTCCAAACGTGTTGAGCGCGCAGTGGTGATGGCGCCCTTCTTCGAGTCCGCTGCTCCACCCGGCAAACCCTCGTACCGGTATCTTCTTGAAGCAGCCGGGGTGCTGGACTTGTACAATGCCCCATTCGGAGACGGCGTATTTGTGCCGTCACGCATCCTACCCGCAGCAGACACGGCCGGGCGCATGGCAATGCAGGACGAGGTGACGCGGAATGTGCGGGAGCACACGGCGACGTTTTGTCTGTTTGCAGAGGACGATGGCATGTCCGACTACGCAATCGGGATTCGCATCTGTCGTGACGCGCTCCGGAATGACAAGTCGATCGCCTATTCTTACCCAGCTGAAGATGGTGTGGATCACTCTGTCGCTCCGGGATCTCCGAATAAATACTCAACCGCAGTTGCCAAGGAGATATTGCGATTCTTCGCGACGGGGAAGGTAAACACAGATCAACTGCGGACCAAAGAAGGCGACAATAGCATGCCGGATGTGCCAGCTTTGGACGCGCCCTTCAATGTGACGGAAGGGGATGGCGGGGTTGAGATGAACGGGGATGAAGAAATGGGAGACATGGAAGGGGGAATGCATTCGGGTAGGTAGAAAGTAAGTTGTGAGGTACAGTAGAGGTGTGTGAGTGGTGATGTAAGGACGAGCTGAAGTGATTCTGGTACTCAGTTTCTGGCATTAAAATTACTACGCAATTCCAAATCTAGTGCGAGAACGCTGTGGCTCCATGCTCGCGGGAACGCTTACAGTTCTGGAGCGCACAAATACTAGCTAGTGTCTATTGGACATCTGGCCTCATATGAGGCCAAATTTCGCGGAGATATTAAAGTATCAAGGAGACGTCCACT
>JAUKWC010038221.1:0-13987 GCA_032356245.1 Endocladia muricata
TCGATTCGAGGTCGGGCGATTCGGGCGCGACGGTGGCCTCGACATTCGAGGGCACCTGAAACGCCTGCACTTCCGGCGCGCGGGACTGGATATCGGCGCGGAGCGAGAACGCGACCCATTTCTTCGCCGCCTCGGGATTGCGCGCCCCCTCGATGATGCTGACCGCGCCGACCTCGTAGCCCGTCCCCTCGCACGGCGCGACGATCTCCAGCGGGAAGCCCGCCGCCGCCAGTTTCACCATGTCGTGCATGAAGCCGATGGACACGCCGGTTTCCCCGCGTGCGGCGGCCTTGGACGGGGCGGAACCCGATTTCGTGTAGGAATTCACGTTCTTGCCGATCGCCGCCAGCATCTCGAACGCCTTATCCTCGCCGAACAACTGCGCGAAGGTCGCGAGTTCGGTATAGGCGGTGCCGGAACTGTTGGGGTTCGCCACCTGAATCTCGCCCTCGAAGCGGTCATCCATCAGGTCGGCCCAGCATTTGGGCGGCTCGACCTTCTTGTCCGCGAGGATTTCGGAGTTGTAGGCGATGCCGAGCGCGCCCGCGTAGATGCCGACCGTGCGCCCGTCGGAAATCTCCGCCATGTTCTTCGCCCAGTCCTGCAACCCGTCGGTCGAGACGCCGGATGCCTGGCTCAGGCCTTCCTCGGCGGCGATCAGGTGCGGGTCGCCGGTGCCGCCCCACCACACGTCGATCTTGGGATTGCCCGCCTCGGCCCGCACCTGCGCCAGCGTCTCGCCGGTCGATTTGCGCACCATCAGCACCTCGGTATCGGGGTTCTCCTCCTCGAAGGCGTCGACCATCAGCTCGCACCATTCCTGCGGCCCGCTGCACACCATGCTCAACTCGTCGGCCTGCGCGGCCGTGCCGGAAAACGCGATGCCGGTGCCGAAAGCGGCGGCGAGCGCGAGCGTGGAAATCCTCGTCGTTCTTCTCATGGATGGTTCCTCCCGTTTTTTATATCGGGCACCCTCGCACGCGATGCGCGGGGCGCTTGTGCGACGATGCTACAGCGGGAAAGTCGCGAATGTTAGAGTGAAACGCGATCAAGTCGGGTCAGGAATTGCGCCAAGTGCCGCGCATTTCCTGACACTCTTTGGCTCAACGTGATCGCGTTTCACACTAATACAATTCCGCATCGCGCTTTCAGCCCCACAGCTCGCGCGGCACGATCGCCCCGCGATGGCCGATCACGCGGCAGGCGCAGTCATGCCCCGCCCGCAGGGACGCATCGAGCGGATGCCCCTGCAACACCCCCGCGAGCATCCCCGCGTTGAAGCTGTCCCCGGCGGCGGTGGTGTCGATCACGGCGGGCGCGGGGGGATAATCCTGCTCGACGGTCGCCGCGCCGAGGGGCACCGGCCCGGCCATCCCCCGCTTCAATGCGCCGAGCGCGATGCCGTAGCCGTTGAGCCGGGCGCGGGCGGCGGCCTCGTCGGCATCGTCGAACAGCGCCATCTCGTCGTCGAGCGAGGGGAGCGCGATATCGGCCTGCCCCCATGCCCGCGCGGTGGTTGCCTGCGCCGCCTCCCGGCTGTCCCAGAGATGCGGGCGGTAGTTGGAGTCGAAAGCGAACCGCCCCCCCCGCGCCCGGAACCCGCCCACCCAGTCGAGGAACGCCGCGCGCATGGCCGGGGGCAGGATGGCCAGCGTGATGGCCGAGGCGTAGACCACGTCCACCCCCTCCAGCGCCCCGAAATCCGGCCCGTCCGCCCCCTGGAACAGCCTGCGCGCGGCGGAACTGTCGCGCCAGTAGGCGAAGCTGCGCTCCCCTGCCGCATCCGTGCTGATCGCGTAGAGACCCACGCGCCGGTCATCGAGCCGGGTCAGGCGGTCGGTGCCGATCCCTTCGGCCCCGATATACGCCGCCATCCGGTCCGAGAACGCGTCGGTGCCGATGGCCGTCACGTACTCGACCGTGTGCGCGGCGGGCAGCAGGCGGCGCAGGTAGATCGCCGTGTTCAGCGTATCCCCCGCGAACCCCACCCGCGCGCTCGCCCCGTCGGCGTCCAGCGACAGTTCGATCATCGCCTCGCCCACGCAGGCGATCCTCAGCGGTCCATCCGTCATGCCCTGTCGATCCCGTAGAAACGTTGCGCCGTGCCGCCCATGACGGCGGCCCTTTCGTCGTCGCTGCACCCCTGCATCAGCGCGCGGGCGCAGGCCATCCATTGCGGATACGACCCGTCCAGTTCGAGCACGGGCCAGTCGCTGCCCCACATCAGCCGCCCCGGCCCGAAGGTTTCGAGCAGGCGGTCGGCGACGGGGGCGAGCGCCCCGGCGTGCCAGCCCGGCCCGTATTCGGGGGCCAGACCCGACAGCTTGCAGCAGACCTGCGGATGCGCGGCGAGGCGGGCGATATCGGCGGCCCATGCGAGCGATGGCCGCGTCCCCGCCCGGATGCGCGGTTTCGCGGCATGGTCCACGACGATGGGCATGTCCGGCAGCGCGCGGGCCAGCGCGTCGATGGCGGGCAGGTGACGCGGCAGGACCAGCGCGTCGAAGGTCAGGCCCAGCGGGGCGAGCCGGGCCAGCGCGGCCATCACGTCGGGGCGCAGGACCCATTCGCTATCCGCGATCCCCTGCAAGACCGGGCGGATGCCCTTGACGAGCGGATGCCGCGCCAGTTCCTCCAGCCGCTCCCCCGCCGACGGATCGGCCAGATCGACCCACGCGACCACGGCCCCGACGAAGCCGTCCGCCTCGGCCTGCGCGATCATGAAGGCGTTTTCCTCCCACGTCTCGCTCGCCTGCACCAGCACGGTGGCGTCGATGCCCAGATGGGCCAGATACGGCGCGAGATGGGCGGGCAGGTAGTCGCGCCGGATCGCCGCGATCTCGTCGGTGATCCAGCCGTTGACGCCCCGGTCGATGCGCCAGAAATGGTGATGCGCGTCGATCACGGGCACCGGGAAGGCGGAGCGGCGGGTTCCCTCGGGGGCGCTGTCGGGTCGGGGCACGGCGGGGCGGCCTTGTGTTCGTCGGGTAATCCCGAACGCTAACGTCTTGTTAACGGTTCGCCAAGGTAAACCGTCGCCCGTCCCGTCACGGTTGTATGCGGACCCGGAAGCCGAGCGACGCGGTGCTTCCGGCGGGAAAGTCGCCGGGGCAGGTCCAGCGGATCGCCTGCGCGTAGCCGATGACGTAGCTGGCCGGGTCGTCGAGGGTGCAGACCACCCCCGGCGCGATGGCCACGTTATCGGCGACCGGCTCGGACAGGGCGGTATAGGGCGGCACCGTGTCGAATATCTCGATATCCGCGAGGGGCCGCGCGCCCGGATTGACGATGACGAGGCGATAGGCCAGCACGTCGCCCGGCACGCCGCTGTTGACGGTCGATTCGGGCGTGCCCGCCGTCAGGTTGGTGACGCGCTTGGTCAGCGTGAGCTGCTGCGCATTGCCGCCGCCGATCACGTCGTCGTTGCGCAGGTCGTGCACGATGCCCGTACCCGTCAGCGACGTCCGCGCCGTCACGGCATAGGCGAAGCGCGCGCCGTCGCCGATGCCCCCGCCCGCCTGCGTCCGCACGACGAGGCAGACCGATTGCCCCGCCACCACCGGCACCGGCCCGGACGGCACCGCATCGGGCGCGCCGTCGCAATCGGTGTCCCGGAACAGCGTCGCGGCAAAGCCCCCCGCCGGAGCCGCGACCTCGTCGGCGAGGGCGAAGACGACCGACCCCGCCGTCGTCGCGTCGTAGCGGTGGGGCAGGTCGATCACCTGACCCGGCGCGATGGCGGCGATGCGGTCCTGCGACAGGACCGGCACGGGCACGAGGCCGAAATCGAGACCGGCATAGGGCGTGTCGGCCACCGGCGTGAACGTGATCGTCCCGTCGGTGGTCGAGGGATCGCCCGTGGCCGGGGCCGTCCCCGTCGCCTCGGAAACCGTCAGATGACCGGCGGCGGGCGTCAGGCGCAGGGCGATCTGCGCCGAGAAGCCCGATGGCAGGAGGGCCGCCCACGTCCCGTCCGGGCTGACCACGGCGTCGGCGACCGGGGTGCCGCCCGCCGTCTCGACCACGGTGAGGGTGCCGTACGCGCCCGCGACCTCGCCCGCATCGCGGAGGCCGTCATGGGCCGTGCCCCCGCTGCCCGCCCCGGTATCGAGAAAGACGGTGCCCGACAGGCGGCTGCTCGCCGGGCCGACGATCACGGCGTAATCCTCGACCTCGCCGTCGCTCGCCGGGCCGGTCGGGCCGATGGCCGCGTCGGTCGTCCAGCGGAACCGCGCATGGGTCCGCCCCGGCATCGCCCAGCCCGGCACGGCGAGCGACAGCAGGATCGTCCCGTCCCCATCGGCGTCGAGCAGGTCGGCGGCGATCCGCTCCGCCGGGGCGTCGAAACTGCCCGAGCCGTCGAAATCCATCCACGCGGTCAGGTATCCGCCGCCCGAAACCGATACGGGAACCGTCACCGTCTCCCCCGGCACGAGGGCGGGAAAGGCGACGCCGTCGTCGGAGGCGTCGTCGGCATCCTCCACCGCGCCCGCCTCCACCGTCACGCTCGCGCCCAGCCGGATGCCCGCCGCGACCGCATGCGTCGCGGTGCCGTAGGTTGTGACCGACAGGCCGTCGGGGGCCGTGCCGCCATCGGCGGGGGCGTCGGAATAATCCGAGGGCGGGGCCGTGACGACGACGCGGTAATCCTCGACTTCGCCAAACCCCCCGTCCCCGGCGAAATCGGCGGCGGTCAGCGGCAGGGACGACAGGCGAAACCGCGCGAAGGTGGCCCCCATGGCCGCCACGGGGGCGTCGGGGGTGAAGGTCAGCGCCGACCCGATGGACGCGCCCGAAACGGGGGCCGAGGCGAACTCGTCCGCCCCGAACGTGCCGTCCCCGTCGAAATCGATCCACGCGTAGACGCTGCCCTCCGACGCGGTGACCGTGACCTGCCCGGCGGGGATGACGTAGGCCGTGTCCCCGGCGGTCAGGGCGGGAAAGCCCGCGATGCCGTCATCGTCGTCGATCCCGTCCGCCGCGTCGCCATCCGCCAGGGCGCTGGCCGCGCTGGCCGCGTCCACCAGGTCGGCATCGCCGGGGACCGTGCCCAGATAGCTGAACGGGTTCTGGTTATGGTGCGCGAAGCCGTAGGAGGCCGGGGCATCCCCCGCATCGCAGCCATGCGCGACGAAGCGCCCGGCCAGCATGACCAGATCGAAGACGTCGGGCGAGGCGAGGTCGGCCCGCGCCGTCCGCGTCCCCGACACGCCGCCCAGGGACTGGATGAACGCACTCATCCCGTCATTCTCGCTATACGGCCCGTTGGACCGCAACGGGTCCGCCGCGTAGCTGCCGTTCGTGTTCTCGACCCGGACCCGGGCGTCCCCGGTCCATCCGCCGCCGAAGGTGACGACCGAGGCATCCCCGCTGACCCCCCAGCCGAGCAGCAGGTTATCCGCCGCCGTCGTCTCCGACGGCTGCACGCCGCCCGTCGCCACGGGGTCGGCGGGGATGGTCACCGAATAGGGGGCGTTCCGCGCGTTGTCGAGGCCGAGATACTGGACCGTCAGCACGTTCGACAGGGTGCCGGCCATCACCACCGCCTCGTCGCCCGCGCTCTGCGGCGCGAAGAAGTCCGGCCCCATGGTGAACGTGTTCGTGCCGCCGGGCACCTGATTGCCGCGCAGGTAGTAGAAGTACAGTTCGTGCGAAATCTCGCCCGTCGATGCGTTGTTTCCGGCCACCCCCGACATGAAATAGGCATAGGTGTAGAGCGACATCTCCGCCCCGCCGTAGAACAGCGTGGGCGCATCGGCGAAATCGCCCGTGAACGGCATGGCGCTGGCGTAGTTGTCGCCCCGCGTCGTCAGGGGGGAATGGTCGCGCTCGATCGCGACGGCGGCGATCATCATCCGGCGATACCCGTCCGGCATCGCATAGGACAGCGACGGCACGCCCCCCGCCCCGGCCCCGGTCGCCGCCGCGTAGGAAAAGCTGTCGATCCGCCGTATCGCCTTGGTCGTGCAGGGGCCGATGGCGGGGCCGGACCCGGCGGCGACGCTGGCGGTGACGCCCGCCGGGGGCGCGGGCTGGATCGTCACCGCATGGTCCTCCACCTCGCCATCGGGGGCAAAGGCGATGGCGTCCAGACCGGCGACGCTCGACCAGCGGAACCGGGCGGTCGTGGTGCCGGGGACCGCGCTCGCGGGGGGCGTGACGAAGAGGACGACGGTATCGGTTCCCGCCGTGCCGCTCTGCCGGTCCGTCGCGATCCGCTCGCTCGCTGCAAAGCTGCCGTCGCCGTTCCAGTCGATCCACGCCTGCAGATAGCCATCCCCGGCGGCGCTCTGCGTCACCGTCACCGGGATCGTCGCGCCCGTCCCCGGCGTCAGCACCGGGACCGCCACCCCGTCGTCGGAGGCATCGTCGGCATCCTGCACCGCCCCCGCCTCCGCCGTGACCGTCGCCCCGAGGCGCAGCCCCCCGCCGATATCGTGCCGCGTCGCGCCGTAGGACGCCGGACCGTCCGAATGATCGCGGTCGGGCAGGGGCAGTTCGTAGGCCCCCGGCTCGACCTCCACGCTCCGGGCCGCGCCGCGCTGGTCGACGGTCACGGACCCCGCCGCCGCGATGACGCCCCGCACCGCGCTGGACGACCCCAGCGCCACCACCGGCGTCGAGCCGAGGACCGACCCGAACGCCCCGACCGCGAGCGCGCCGGGCGACACCGCGTTCGAGACGACCTGCCGCCCCGTATCCGACTGCCAGTTGCCGCCCGTATCGATGACCGTGCCGCCGCTGGCGAAATCCTGCACGATCCCGCTCGCCGTCTCGTCGTTATCGACCGACAGCGTATTGGCGAGGGTCAGCGTGCCGGAATTGCGGAACGCGCCGCCCTCGCGCCCGGTATTGCCGTGGACCGTGACATGCGTGAGCGTCAGCGCGCCGTCGTTGAAGATGGCACCACCCCCGCCCCCGGCATCACCCAGCGCGAGGTTGCGGTGGAAAGTGACGTTGGTGAACGCCCCCGTCCCGAGGAGCGCGAGCGCCCCCCCGTCATCCCGCGCGACGTTGTCGTGGAACGTGCTGTCGGTCGCCGTGACGGACCCGGCATAGAGCGCGAGCGCCCCGCCATCGTTCGCCGTGTTGAAGCGGAACACGGTGTCGGACAGCGTCAGGCTGCCCCCCGCGACCGCCACCGCGCCGCCATTGCTGCGGATATCGACCGCCGAGCCGTCCCCGCCGAGGGTGCCCGCGTTCCCGTTCTCCAGCACCATGGCCGTGATCGACACATCGGGCGCGGCGAGGCCGTCGAGCACGAAGAGGCGGTCCCCCGTGGCGCTGCCGTCGATCCCGTCCCAACCGCCATCCACGACGACCCGCCCGCCCGAGGGGCCGAGGATATCCACGTCGTCCGTGATCGTAATCGCGCCGTTCAGGGCAACGGTCCGCCCCGCCATCCCGGCGGCAAAGCGCACGGTGTCCGGCCCCGGCGCGGCATTGGCATCCGCAATCGCCTGGCGCAGGCTGCCCGCCCCGGAATCGGCGGTCACCGTCACGTCGAACGTCGCCGCCAGCGCCTGCATCGGCGTCGCACCGACCACCGCCATGGCGAGGGCGCGCGAGAACCGGCGGATCGTCGAGGCGGGGGAGGGCGGGTTGTCTCTGGTCATGTCGCTACTTCCGCTCATGCAGGCATACGAGGACGCCGGGAGACGGCCTGCCTGTGAAGGGAAGTAACGAAGGAGGTCTGAACGAAAAATTAAGCGGTTAACCTTCGATACCTGAATAATAAATCAAGTATCGAAGGTTATTCTGCAAGTACAAGACCGTTTTGCCCCCGGTCAGGCCACCGCCCCCGCTCTCCGGCGGGCCACCACCTGCGACAGGAAGGCGGGCGCGGCGATGAGGAGAGCGATCAGGTCGGCTTGCAGGCTGGACGCGATGAAGACGATCCCGGCGATGGCCATCAGCAGGCGCGGCACGATCCCCATCGGCGCATACAGAGACCCCACCACCGCCGAGGACAGCGCGACGACCCCGAGGATGCAGCTGGTCGCGGTGTACGAGAACTCGATCAGGTCGAATCCGGTCGACGACACGAACAGCAGCACGGGCGCGTAGACGAACGCCATCGGCGCGACCACCTTGCCCAGACCCAGCGTGAAGGCCGACACCCCGGTGCGGAACGGGTTGGAATTGGCAATCGCGGCGGCGGCATAGGCGGAGGTGCAGACGGGCGGCGTGATCTCCGCCACGACGCCGTAATACAAGACGAACATGTGGCTCGCGATGGGGGGCACGCCGAGTTGCGACAGCGCGGGCTGCGCCACCGAGACGAGCATGATGTACAGCGCCGTCGTCGGGATGCCCGCGCCCATCAGGATGCAGGCGACCGCGATGAAGACGAGGCTGATGAACAGCGTCAGCTGCTCGACGCTGAACATCTGCCACGCGCCGAAGGTGAACAATGCGCCCAGATCGCTGCCGAGCGCGCCCGCCGTCTGGGTGACCATGAAGCCGATGCGGAACCCGATGCCGGTGGTGTTGATGACCCCGATCACCACACCGACCGCCGCCGCCGCCGCCCCGACCGCCAGCGCGTATTTCACCCCCGTCTCGAAGGTGTCGGCCATCTCGGGGATGCGGATGCGCGGCTGGGGGTTCAGCGTGGCGATCACGGCCCCGGCGATCAGGATGGCGGCCATGGTCGCCTCGAACCCGCCGCCCTGATATTTCCACCAGACGAACGCGATGAAGGCGGCGGCGTAGACCAGCGTGAGCGGCTCGCGGATGCGCGACATGCCCGTGACGATCAGCAGCGAGATGCCGCAGAACGCCGACATATACGGCGTATACCCCGAGAACAGCACCCAGAGCAGCCCGATCAGCGGCACCATGCTGGCCCATCCGACGCGCCACACCTCGCCCAGTTTCGGCAGCGCGTCCTTGGTCAGGCCCTTCAGCCCCAGCCGCTTGGCCATCAGGTGAACGACCGTGAAGACGCCGACATAGTGCAGGAACGCCGGAAAGATCGCCGCGATGACGATGGTGGTGTAGGGCAGTTCGAGGAACTCGGCCATGATGAAGGCCGCCGCCCCCATGATGGGCGGCGTGATCTGGCCCCCCGCCGATGCCGCCGCCTCGACCCCGCCCGCGAAATGGCCCGGATAGCCGAGGCGCTTCATGTTGGGGATGGTCAGCGCGCCGGTCGACACGGTGTTCGCGACCGACGACCCGGAAATGGTGCCGAAGAAGGCCGAGGACACGACGGAAACCTTGGCCGGGCCGCCGGTATAGCGCCCCGCGAGGATGGTCGCGTTGTCGATGAACAACTGCCCCAGCCCCGTCCGCTGCGCGATGACGCCGAACAGGACGAAGTGGAACACGATGGTCGACACGACCCACAGCGTCACCCCGAAGATGCCCTCCTGCGGGAAGTACATCGAAGAGACGAAGGTGCGGAACTTCACGCCCGGATGCTGGAGGATGCCCGAGAAATACGGCCCGAACAGCGCGTAGCAGATGAAGAGGCAGATGATGAGCGGCAGCACCCAGCCCAGCGTGCGCCGCGCGATATCCAGCACCAGCACGATGATGATGCAGCCGAACACCATGTCGTAGCCGTTGGGATTGCCCATGCGGAACGTCTGTTCCTCGATCCCCAGCATCGGGATGCCCCGCCACGCGAGGCCGAGATAGAGCGCGGCGGCGACCCCGAGGATCATCAGCGCGATGTCGATATAGGGCACGCCGCCGAGGCGCATACCGCCCGTCTTGAGGTCGAAGGCGGTCTTCGTCTTGATCATCGGGAACAGCGAGTAGACGAGGATGAACAGCCCCGACAGGTGCCACCCCATGTGCCAGTGATCGGGGGGCAGCGAGAACCCGGCGGTCAGGTAGTGGTAGACCGCGAAGGTCAGCGCGACGAACCGCAGGAACCGCGCGTAGCCCGGCGTCACCGCCCGCGTCGCCGCCCCCTCGTCGTAGTCGCGCTCGATCTGCGCCAGTTCCTCGTCGGTCAGTTCGCGCGTGTCATCCACCGCCATGGTTCGCCCCCCGCTCGCGCTTCGGGTAACCCCGGAACGTCAAAGAAAAAAGGGGCGGCACCACCGGCCCGCCCCTTCGCATCGTCGCCGTCGCCCGGTTATTCGAGCAGGCCCGCTTCCTTGTAGAAGCGCGCCGCGCCGTCATGCAGCGGCACACCCAGTTCGGCGATGCCGTCCAGCGCCGTGTCGGCGGTGATCTGCTTGCCCTTGGCGTGGCCGTTGTCGAGCAGCGTGCGGGTGTTCTTGTTCCACAGCGCTTTGGTGATGCCGTAGACCATCTCCTCGCTCAGCTCGGACGAGACGATCAGCAGGGCGGAGACGGCGGGGGTCTTGACCGCTTCGTCGACGCCCTCGTACACGCCGCCCGGAATCTCGGACGGGATGTAGGCGGGGATGATGCCGTTGATCTTCTTGAGATCCTCGTCCGTGAACGAGTGCAGCGCCATGCCCTTGGTCGACGAAAGCTGGACCATCGCGGCCACGGGCCACCCGGCGGCGTAGAAATACGCGTCGATCTGACCGTCGGCCAGACGCTCGGCGGATTGCGAGTTGTTCAGCTCCGCCTCGCTCATGTTGTCGCGCGTCACGCCCCATGCTTCGAGCATCTGGAGCACGGCGACCTGCGTGCCGGACCCGGCCTGCGCGATGCCGACGCGCTTGCCTTCCAGATCGCTCAGATCGTCGATCGTCGCGCCCTTGGGCATGACGAGGTGCAGGTCTTCGGGGAAGAGATTGGCGACGATGCGCAGGTTCGGGTGCGGCTTGCCGTCGAACTTGCCTTCGCCGAGGAACATCGAGCGGGTGACGTCGGCGGCGGCGAGGCCCGCCTCAAGCTCACCGTTCTGCACGGCGGCGTTGTTGAAGACCGACGCGGTGGTCGACTGCGCGATGGCGATCAGGCCGGGCACGCCGCACTGCCCGCCCTCGTCGCAGGCGCGCGAGCCGGGAGGGGCCGAAATGCCGTTGGCGATGGTGCCGCCGATGGGGAAATACGTGCCGCCCGCCCCGCCCGTGCCGATGCGGAAGAAGGTGGGGGACTGGGCGAAGGCCGTCCCGGCGACCAGCGTGGCGGCGAGCGCCATTCCGGCGAATCTGGTGAAGGGTTTCATGGGTTTCTCCCGTTGTCGATTGCACATCCTTGCCCCTCGACACTACCGGCTTCCCGGGCGAGGTCAATTCGGATTTCGACGGGATAAGACGGGGTTAGCCCGGTTTGCGCCCGGCACCATGAAGAGAGCCGCCCGCAAGATCGTGCAGGCGCGCCGCGCGGTCGTTCGGAGGGAGAGGCACGCGGTCGGCCCCGGTGCCGTGGGGGTTTTTCCTGCCGTGGCGGTCTCTGCCACCGGGTCGGGTCGCCGTCAGCGGCCCTACGCGGCCTGCGTCATCGAGGCGGCGGTCAGCACCCGGAAACCGGGCAGGGACAGGGTCGCGTTCGTGCCCGCGCCGGTCGTGCTGTCGAGCGTGGCGGTGCCGCCATGGGCCTCCACCAGCGTCTTGACGATGGGCAGGCCCAGACCCGTCCCCTGCCGGTCCGAGAGCCGGGTATAGCTCGACCGCGCGTAGACGCCCCAGACCAGCTCCACCTCTTCCTCGGGGATGCCGCATCCCCGGTCGGTCACGTCCAGCGCCACGGCGCCGTCACGATTCTGGGCCAGCCGCACCGATACGGTCGTGTCGGAGGGCGAGAACTTCAGCGCGTTCGACACGAGGTTCTGCACGCATCGCTTGAGGGCCGTCCTGTCCCCCCGGATCGTCATCGCGGGCGGCAGGTCGAGGGCCAGCCGGTGATCGGGCAGGTCGCCCCCGATCCGGAACTGCTCGCCGACCTCGCAGATCAGCGCCACGAGGTCGATATCGGTCTCCTCGATCGTGGTGGCCCCGGCGTCGATCTTGGCCAGGTCGAGCACGGTATCGGTCAGCTTTTCGAGATCGACGGCCGATTTCTCGATGGCCGCGAGGTATTCGGCGATCTTGCCGTCCTTCAGGCGGTCGCGCATGATGAGCATCATCTGCGAGAAGCCCTTGATCGCGTTGAGCGGTGTGCGGAATTCGTGGCTCATCCCCGCGAGGAAGCGCGCGCGGTACTCGCTGACCTCGGCGATGCGCTGCTGGCTTTCCTTCAGGCGCGCGGCCTGCTGCCCGAGGATGGCGTTCTTGCGCGCCATGTAGCTCGCCAGCATCACCATCACCCCCACGAGCAGGAAGGCCACGATGAAGATGCGCCGTATGGCGGTTTCGTGCAGGTCCTGCATCGTGCCGCGCATGTTGCCGTCCGCCGCCAAGGCACGCCCCTGCAGCTTCATCAGCGCCCGCTTCCCCTGCTCGATATGCGGCGACAGCCGAATGGCTTCGCAGCGCGCATCGCAGGCGGGATCGGCCATGATCTCGACCATCTCGTCATGGATGGCGACGAGGTCCTCGATATGGCCCTGCGCCCGCGCGTCGTTGGTCCGCACCGCGCCCCCCTCGCGAAAATTGCGCATGCGCGAGGTCGTCATGGCGAACGCGCGTTCGAGTGCATTGGGCCTCAAAGCCGGGTCGTCAAGTTCCACCTGCTTGACCACGAAACGCAGGCGGTCGAAATCCGAAAGCTGCCGCGACGCCTCGAACACCAGCAGGTGCGACCTGTCGAGGTCGATATTGCGCTCTTCCTTGGCGGCGCGCAGGCCGATGGCCGTGGTCACGACGACCAGCATGATGGCCAGCCCCGCCAGCAGGCGCTCGTGGACGATGAGCGATGTCATCGTGCCGGCTCGATTTCGAGTTCGACGATGTGCCAGACGGATTTGGAATTGAACTCCCCGAGGTTGCGCCGGGGCACCGCATCGAAATCGAAGATGACCCAGAACGGCCCCCGGTTGCCGATGGTCAGCCGCTCGCCGTCCATCCGCGTGGCGAAGAGCGCCTTCTTCTCGACCAGGTCGTCCCATGTCAGGGTCGCGGCGTAGTCGTCGAGCGCCACGACCGTGATATCGACCCCCGAGAACCCGGCGGCGTCGAGCAGGCGTTCCGCATCGACCCCGGCGAAGCGCGTCCGCCCCTTCGTCCAGAACGTCGTGGTGACGATCTCCCGCATCCCCAGCGCCTCGGCCTGCGCCTGGCTGAACGTCGCGACGACCGCGCCGTTCGTGTCGATGATGTCGAGGTCGTCGGAAGCGAAGGCCGAAGAATAGCTGAATGCAACGAAGAGCGCTGAAAATACAGCAGGAAGAGGATTCTTGAACATGATGACTTCTTCTCTGTAATGCAGTGCGTTCCTTTCGTCTGTTCTACAACAGAGAGTCTTGATACGAGTATACGGCGAACGGGGTAATCGACGGAAATTCGAAATCGATTTGCAGAGGATTTTAGAGTTCTCGACATGCTCGCTCCGAGATGAATACGGACGGGCCGCCCCGCCCGGTCGACGGGAACGGGGGGGAGTGCCGCGTTCTGATCGGTGCGGACGGGTCGGCCGTTTGCGGAAGAACGGTTCGAGGGCGGACCGATATCGATCCGGGCGGGCGCAGGAGGTTGCGGCCGCTCGCGGTTCCTGCCGACCGTCTCCGCCACCCGCACCGAATCGTCCGGGGCCGGTTCGGAAAGCCGTCGCGGCCGGAATATGTCCATCGCGGTCGACCGGAGACCTCCCGTGCACTACCGTTCCGGGCACACCCGCACGCGGGGAACGATCGAAAAGGGGAGACGGTGATGGATCTTGGAGCTGTGGACCGGAGCTACGAAGCCGCCAGGACGGGCTACGCGCTCGATATCCCCGAGACGTTCAACTTCGCCCATGACGTGATCGACCGCCGGGCCGCCGAGAACGACAAGACCGCCGTGATCGCGGTGTCGGGCGACGGGAAAGATATCCGCGAGATCGCGTACTCCACCCTGTCGGAGCAATCGGACCGCTTCGCCAATGCGCTGGCGGGGCTGGGGCTGACCAAGGGCGATTTCGCCTGCGTCGTGATCGGGCGCAAGCCGGAATGGTATCCGGTCCTGTTCGGCTGCAT
>JAUKWC010038243.1:0-13979 GCA_032356245.1 Endocladia muricata
CTATCACTTCAATCTATCACTTCAATCTATCACTTCAATCTATCACTTCAATCTATCACTTCAATCTATCACTTCAACCTATCACTTCAATCTCAGTAACCATTTAGGCTAATCCAGAAAAATAATTATACGTATTTCATCGGCTTTTCTGGAGTAGCCTGCGTCCATAACGTATAGTTTAATTTTCGGAATGGCCTTCAAACATCCAGAATCGTTTGGCGACTCTAGGATATAAGTCAACTATAAAATTTAATCCACAAAAATAAACCTCTTCGAGAGATCGAGACGTTTCCTTTTTTAACATCTCATCTTCTCATCAATAAAGCCTATAAGAACTATATTTTTGGAATAGCCTAAGCCAAATGCCCAACTCTCAGGCATTCACGATCTATCATATGATTTTTATATAGTAGAGAGATTTTTGTAACTGACGGCTTTCTGCGAACCACGGCATGAAAAGAATGACAGAGTGGCTCTAAAACTGTGAAGAACCGGCTTCTATGAAATAGCGACTATGAAATAGCGACTGTGAGATAGCTATTATGAGATAACGACGAAAAGGTAGATCAACAAGCGATTGCATCGATAGTGCTGCTGAATACAAATGACGTAATTTGAGTTCTGACAAGCACCGGACATTTATTGTACCCAATCTGGCAAATGGCTTAAATAGTACCAAAGGGCCATTGACACCCGCTTTTTGCAACAAAAAGCTTACAAGTACGTACGTCATTTGGCGTATGCGTGCAAATATACTCGATACAACACTCTAAACTTGCCTCAATTTTGTTTGTCAATCACATAATATTCTAAAGGGTTCTTACCCAATTTGTTTATTCCATTCGACCTTTGTGCGGTATCGTCTCTTCACATTCGATCACGCTGCCGTTGTGCAGATGCACGACCGCTTTCCATACGTCGCCCCATATGGACTTGACACCACCCTGCCGCCAGTTGCTCAAATAATGAATGGGGAAAGGTTCGTCGTATGAAACATAGTAAGGCCTGCCGTTGTGGAAGAATTCGACGAAGTTGATCGATTCGGGGTAAAGGCTGGCAAGACGGACATAGCGGTAACCTTCGTACTCCATATCGGGTTCGAGACCCATCAGCACAAACTGCTCCGCTTCGGGAATCGGATCCATTTCAATGCCGATACCTTGAGCCATGCGATGCGCAAAAAATTGATTCTCGCCTCTGGTCACGCGCCAATCTGCGGGCGGCTCTTGTGTCGTCATATTATTATAATATCCCCACGAAGTTTGGGTTCTATAAGCGACCTCCATTTGACCAATTGCTTGTGAATCTTCGTTGGTGACAATGGGGCGATTTAGGCCCCAACTGCGCACTTCGTTGATCATAGTATAGAGCCGCTGACGGGTTGTGCCGTTGCCGTGGATCAAAATCACGTCGCTGGCTTCGGCTACTTCGCGATTATACGAACCACCCTTGCCGCTACAGCCAACCGCCATTCCCCCCGATTCGGTGCGGGCTAGATCGCACAGCATCGCCACGCCTTGTGGATAATAAAGAAGCGAGTGTTGCTTGAAAGAATCAATATCGTATTCATTGGCGACTTCGATTATTACATTGGTGTAGCCACCATCCCTCAAAAAGTTCGATACCGTTTTCACCGCATTGCGTACCGCTTTCCCGTCGCGCAGATAGCGGGCTTGATCCGCATAAAAATAGCTCACAATTACCACCATCCCCTGCTCATCTGCTGCGCGGATCAGCCGATCCATGCGCGCGGCGTAGGCGGGTTCGATGATAGTACCATTTCCGCCAAAAGGGTTGTTTCGAATCGTGTGATTGTCGATCGTAAAGCAGGGTCCTCCACCTTGAAACCCGACCGTAAACGCACGCAGACCGTAGCTGTACCACTCGGGCAGTGCCGCAATAAGTTCGTCTGTATGTGCTTCTGGATCCCACATTGTTTTGCCCCAGCGCGCATAGCGTTGAGAATCAAGCTTATCGTCGAAGATGCCCTGAACAAAGCGCGCGTTCATCAGCAAACCGTGCGCTTCGGGCTTGCTATTTGGGATCTCCGTGTAAGTGAGTTGCCCGTTAATGAGAAATTTTTCGCCAGAGATTGATAGGGTGGTAGCTGGCATAGTTGACTCCTTTTGAATGTGTGAGTTGACTAAGGTTATAGGAGGTACTGATTATAGTGGGGCTAGTTATAGTGGGGCTAGTTGTAGTGGGGCTAGTTGTAGTGGGGCTAACTATGGAGATTCGCTCTGATTTTTATCTTGCTTGCTGTCCAATAAAGCGCGGATCTTGTACCCAAAAACGCAACATCAGCAGCGCGACCAAACTTGTCAACATGCTCGCCGCAAAGACCCACGAATAGCCAGCCCACACCAAAAGCGCGCCCAACAGTGGCGCAATGATGCTGCCAAGCCCCGTTAGCGTATTCGCTAGCCCTAGATAGGTTGGGCGTTTCTCTGGCGCACAAAATTCTAAGACTACCAGCGTGCTGGAAACCATGCGCACGCCCCGGAACAGCCCCATCAAAAAGAAGACCGCAATAAACCACCAAGATGCTGGAGCGAGCCAAGCGACTCCAAATGCTATAGCAGCAAGAAATGCGGAGATTTCCAGCGCAAGGCGATGCCCAAAGCGGTCAGAGAAAAAGCCACCGCAGAGACTTCCTGTCGTCTGCCCGATTAATGTGGCTGTGGTATAGGTTGCCACAATGCCATCCAAAATGTCCCATGTCACAATCGCCGCGATGGTTAGAAAGCCGGTCCCCATTTCGGCCATCGCCAGGGTAAAGCGTGCGATAAGATAGTTGCGAAAATTGCGGTCAGATCGCACAACGCTAGGCAGCTCTGAAAGATACTGCCGCATGGTGCGTTTCGCCCCGGTTGCGGCTTCTACCGGCTCACGCGTTTGGGCCAGAAAGAACCAGCTAATCATAATGCCGATCCCTGCCGCCCCAAAAATATAGGCAAAATTGAGCGGGAAAGCCACCGTTTCCAGAAGCGTGCCTGCAATCCCCGCTGCACCTACCCCCAGCAGGGTGCCGATAAATGAGTTGACGCCAAAAAAGCGTCCCCGTCGCGTCACCGGGAAGCAGCGCGCTATCAACTCTTGCCAAGCCGTGGCAACGATACCGCCACCCAAGTTAAACCATGCATAAAGCAGCAAAAAGAGCAGCAGCGCCAAGCGAGGAGAACGATACGCAACCAGCGGGGCTACGACAAACAAAATCGCGGGCAGACGCTCTGTTAGAAAACCGAGTTTGACAACAATGGGTTTCTTCTGATCCATCCGTTCGATGGTGTTGGCCGTAAAAAGTTGAGGCAGAAAATGTCCGCCCTGAGAAAGCATCGCCACCACGGCAAGAGGAATGGTGCTATCCGTCAACTTGCTGATAAAGAGCGGCAAAATCGTGGTAGCCGATAAGAGGCTGAGCGCCCCCATAAAAAAGATTACGTCAAAGGAGTTAAAGAAGAGATTCCAGCCAAAGTTGCGATCGCGCTCTTGCTCTGCTTCCGTTGCGCTAAGAATTGGTGTGGATTGGTCAAGCTGAAAAAGGCGTCGGATGGTCAGAGAATTCATAAACGGCATAGGTTCCGTTATACAACGTTTGGATAAAATTTACGTTTGCCGATTATACTCGTGAACTACAACATCCGTCCATATTATCGGCTAACAAGGGACACTTTAGTTTGAGAGGACGCGCTATTCACGCCTCATCAGCAAACGCAGATAAGCACCTTCTTCTTTCACCTTTTCATCATCATCACCCGGACCAAATTCTTCGAGCGAAATTGCTCCCGAATACCCAACCGCTTTCAGATCTGCCATGATCTGTGGAATATTGGCAACGCCTTCTTTGAGGCTCGTAAAGGCCCATTGCCACAGCATGTGACCGTCGGCATCGCGCTCGGTGGTGACAGGGACGCCATTGCCAATATGACAGTGCGCCAAGTATGGACCGAGCAACTCCATGCCCATACGCGTCTCCTCGATCCCAACGCGGATCATATTGGGTACGTCGTAAATTGCCCCGATGTGGTTCGGATCCAGATCGCGCAGCAGTTCGAGCGTGCGCGCGGCGGAAACGGCGACCGTTCCTACATGGATTTCGTAGACGACTTTGACGCCATACTCACGCGCCACTTTGGTTAGGTTGGCAAAGCCGGATCGTGCAGCCGCAAATTGAGGCAGATATGGCTCGGTGCGATCGTGCGCGGGCGCGCCGATGCGGATCAGCGGCGGGTTGCTTGGATCGATTGCCAGCGCGCCTTTGAAGAGTTTAAGCGTGAGATCGGTATCGTTTATCGTGGCGCGCGGGGCGAGCGCGACGACTTTTACGCCACTACGCTCTGCCGCAGCACGGATCTGTTCTGCTTTGTCGAGAATGTTATCGGGGCTGATGTCTGACAGGTGGCGACCCCAAAAAGAGGGGGCAACGCTGGGATCATCGGGGTTGTCGCGACAGCGCAGCTCGACGCCATCGTAGCCATATTCGGCCAATCGATCAAACGTTTCGTCGAGCGTCCAGCGTGGAAGCATAACGGATGTACAGCTTAGGTTCATAGGGATAGCTTAGCCTCTTCTGATAAGAATCTATCCAAGTCGAGTTCGCCTGGAGAATGACCATAGCTGCTTAAAATGAATGCTGCTTCGCTACGATGCTGAATACTGTGTGCAACGACGTGCATGAGCGTTTGCCAGACTTTGGGTCCAGTTTGCGTATCTTCACCAGTTTGTGGATCTTTATAGGCTTGTTGAAGGCACTCATTGTTTAGGGTGGTCATATAGTTAAACCACGCCCTCTTCTCTATCTCCCACCGAGTTTTTAGCGCACTCAGATTTGGGAAATCGGTCGCGTTTATTATCGTATCGTCTAATGATTGAAGACTTGTGCGCCATCCATACTCCGTGTCGAGCGTGTGGACCAAGATCCCGCGCAGGCTGCCCCAACCGGGATCAGGCGTCAAATTACGCATGAATTCATCGGCTGTCAGATATTCACATACATCACAAATACGCGCATTTGCCCAAAAGTTAAAACGAATGAGGGTAGAAAAATCGTCTATGTTCATCTGTTTTTAGCGATACCTGCGTCGCCCATCACAAGTTACTGGTATTCCCTATACATCCCACTCACACCACAGTTCGAGCAAGCCGCGGTGGGTTGCGTTGGGCGGAGACTGATAGGACTGTCCTTCAACCAAGCGCAGGCTTGGCAGTCGACGCGCAAACTCTTCGAGGAAGACGCGTAGCTGAAGTCGCGCCAGCGGTGCCCCCAAACAGTAGTGAATTCCGTTGCCAAACGAAAGGTGTCGCTGTGGCCGCTTGCGCAGAATGTCAAATTTTTCGCCATCCTCAAACTCAGCCTCGTCTCGATTCGCCGCAGAGAGCATGACGAGTATCTGCGCCCCTTTTGGAATGGTCACGCCCTGTACATCTACATCTTCCTTTGCAACGCGTCGCCACGATATATTGCTAGAATCATAGCGGATAATTTCTTCGACCGCATTCGGAATCAAACTTGGATCGGCACAAATTGCTTCCCACTGATCACGATGCGTTAACAGCGTTCGGAACGCCAAGCCCGACTGATTGGATGTCGTTTCGTGACCAGCGATCAACAGCCCAAAAATCATCGTGGCGATCATCGTCATATCTATGCCCGGCCATTCTTCACTAAGCTTTTTCTGTATAAGTTCGCTCGTGTAATCATCACCAGGGTTCTTTGTGCGCTCTGCCACTAGATCGCGACAAAACTGCACGTATTCGGCAAAATTCGGCATCAAATCGATGATCTCTTGATCGCTCAGCTTGCCCCATGTAAGCAGAGAACGCCCCCCCGACCACTCTTTGACCTTTTCTAACGAATCGTCCGACATACCAAGAAAGGTGAATAGGATGCGTGCCGGGGTTTCGTAAAGAACATCCTTCATTAGATCTGCCGAACCCCGATCAATCATCTTGTCAATGGCATCGTTGACTAACTGCCGCATCTGTGGCTCTAGCCACTTTATTCGTTTTGGCGTAAATGCATCGTTGATAAACTTGCGCACCTCTGAATGCGACGGCGGCTGATTGTTTGAGAAAACGGGTGGTATATCAAGATTGTATGATTTGAAGATCTCCACCGCCTCTTTGGGCCAAGGTTTGATCGGCGACTGCGCCATCTCTGACGAATACATTTTTGTATCGCGCAAGATCGTTTTTACATCATCATAGCGAGTCACAACCCAGTGATCAACTTCGGGGCTGTAAAAGACTGGCTCCTCGGCTCTCGCGCGCGCCAGCAACTCGTATGGATCATCGAGAAAAGGCGATTGAAATGGTTGAAACTCAGCCCCCATTCCAGTAACGGGACAGCCAGAATCGTTGCTTTTTGTAACGGGTGGTTGAGTAAAATAATCGGACATTTATACGGCTCCTTTTGTACTCCTTATCTTCTTGAAGTGACTATCACCTCACTAAATCCCTATTCGGGTGCAACTTTACTCTATACTGAGAGTTGGCAATGGATTGAGTGAAGCCAAGCTTCTATCGCCAAATTAACATATCTATAATGCGATGTCAAACGTTAAGTCAGTTTGCCCTGCGAGCGCGTTTTTGCTGGGTCTCTTCGAGTTTGGCAACGGCAGATGTGCAGTGGCATCGATTGCTGCTTTAGCAGATCGATAAAGTCCTAATTCAGTGCGTCGCACCCAAATGGCGTTTCACTAAAGTGGTCCCCATTGTTAAGACCCCGAACCAAACAACACTCTATCTCGGCAATACAATCTCGGCAATACAATCTCCGCAACACAACTGGACCCTGAGCTAAATCGATGTCATAATAAACATACATCAAATTTGTTGCTCAATCGGAGCTCAGGCAATTGGCAAAAGTACTTTCTAACTGACGTTGGCCGCTATTAGGTCGGTCGATGGTCGATCCTGTCACATCTGAAAATGGATAGAATTAGCCTATTTTTTCTGCTATAATGGGCTTTGTTAATAGTACTTGGAGGTATATGATGATATTGCGAGAAACGCTCAAACAAGAAATCGACGAGCTTAATGAGAGCCAACTCTCGAGAGTTGCTTAATTTGTCAATTCAATCAAGCCTCATACCCGAAATTGGATGAAGACAGCCCTATTTTGGCAACGTGCAACTCCGACAGAAAGGGCACAAGATTTTAGGAAATGGACTTCGGAGCTACCCCAAGCGGGATTAAGTCTTTCTGATGATGCCTTTGATCGAGAGGGCATTTACGAATAGTGACGAAATATTTACTTGACACCAACATAATACTGCGATTCAGCAGTCCTTCTGATTTCCAATATGATTTAATTACAGACGCAGTCGCCACATTGCTGGCAAGTGGTCACGACTGTTATCTTACGTCACAGGTCTTAATTGAGATATAGGTTGTTGCTACTCGACCAACAGATGTCAACGGATTGGGATGGTCAACTATCTACGCCCGCAAAATTATTGACGAGTTACTGAAACGCTTTCCGATTGTTGAGGAAATGCCGCAGATCTTCGATGAATGGTTGGAACTTGTGACGAACAATGCAATTAAAGGAAAGCGAACCCACGATGCACGAATTATCGCGTTGATGCGTGCATCTCAGATTCACTTTATTCTTACCCTGAACCCAAGTGATTTCTCTGGTGCTTCAGACATTACTATCGTGCATCCAAGAGATGTGATAAAACCTGAAGACGAAACTCAATAATTATTTGAATTGTATATTCCACTGTCGCGAAATTTGAGTTCTCTCTGATGCCTATTACAGAGTGATTCGTGATTTACTGGGCGTCTCAAACTTTGGTGCATAATTTTGGTTTACTTACGTCAGCCGTTTGTGTGCTTGGTCAAAGTGCGTTAGTCAATGTGGTCTCTGTTTAGGTCAGCCGCAGCCAATAAATCACTCAAAGCGACCAAACTAATCTGGGGCACTTTAGAAGTTTCGGGCGAGTCGATGTCGGTTCCACTTACGGGAGTCACGGGTTGGGTGACCATTTGGCGCTTGAGTTCAGCGTTAACTGAACTAATATCCGAAATAGTACCCCAACTAATACCCGAACCAGTCCCAATCCAAAAACGTTACGCATACAAAATTAAAGCCACATCTTGCCCTATAAAAATCATAAAAAGAGACTTGCCTTGTCTACATTACAAAAATTTTTCGAAAGTTTGCTTGTTGTCGAAACGGCCACGATCTTGGCTGGTCCATCGGTTGGCATGTTTTTGGCCGAGCTGGGTGCAACGGTAATCAAAGTTGAAAATCGAAAATCAAATGGGGATACGACGCGCCAGTGGAAGCTAAAAAGCGAAGATCGATCCACTAATATCTCAGCCTACTTCACCTCGGTTAACTGGGGCAAAATGTCGATTGCCCTAAACCTGAGCGAAGACGTAGATCGGCAAATCCTTGGCAAGTTGCTGGACAAAGCCGATATCTGGCTTCAAAACTTTCGCCCCGATGTGCAGGCGCGCTTGGGCTTGACCTATGCCGAGCTAAGTCAGCGCAACCCAACTCTTATTTCGGCGCAGGTGATTGCTTACGAGGAGGGGGATGCCCGCCCGGGATTTGATGCCGTGATGCAGGCTGAAACTGGCTTTATGGAACTCAATGGTGATCAAACTGGTCCCCCGACCAAGATGCCTGTTGCCCTCATCGACGTGCTCGCCGCCCATCAACTTAAAGAGGCAATTCTGCTCGCATTGATGGAGCGTAACCTGAGCGGCAAGGGCAGTGAACTCAAAGCCTCTCTCTTTCAATCTGGCCTAGCATCGCTTGTGAATCAGGCGGCGAACTATCTGGCGGCCAACGTCGTGCCAACCCGTATCGGATCAGATCACCCCAGCATTTCGCCCTACGGTGCCGTCTACTATACCGCTGATGATTTGGCGCTGATTCTGGCTGTGGGAACCGATGCGCAATTTGCCCAACTCTGTCGCGTTTTGGGGTGCGAAGCGCTTGCCCAAGATGAACGCTTTGTTACAAATGTTCAACGCACAAAGCATAATGATCTGCTCAAGGAAATATTGGCGGAGCGTATTGCGGTGGTAAAGCGAGATGAATTTTTGGCCGCGCTCAGTGATGTATCTGTCCCCGCGGGTGCCGTGCGCACGATGGATGACGTTTTTAGCCAGCCTGCTGCGCAATCGGTGCTGCATCACGGTCAATTGAAAGAGGAGCGAGCAATTCGCGGCGTGCGTGCAATTACGTTCAATATGCCCGCCGGACTCGACCCTCGCCCGCTCTCGTCTCCACCTTATTTGGATGAACATCGAGCAAAAATCTTAGCCAAGTTTATAGATCCAGATTGAGCACGGTCGATAGTAGTTTTGACAGGGCATAATAGAGCAAAAAATTAAGCAAAATAACACACTTTTTCACCAATAATTCATGTTATACTAAATATCTCTCTTTAGACCCAGAGTGTATTTAGGAACAACAATGATAAAATATCGAGCTATTCAAGTAATTTTACTTCTCTCATTTTTTAGTTTTATCGGTCTTGCAGCCCCTCCGACATATGCATATCCGCTTCACAAATCTGTGAATAGCGATCAGCAAATGCTCAATTTGCAAAGCACCGCACAAATTGTTATCAACGAAATTCACTACAACCCCGCCGATAACACCCAAAAAATCGAGTTTATCGAACTATACAATGCCTCCGATGCATCGGTTGATATAAGTGCCTGGACGTTGACGGGTGCGATTGACTATACGTTTGCTGCCGGCACACAGATTGGCGCAGGGCAATACAAAGTAATCGCGCAAGATCCAACCGCCATGCAGTTCATATTTGGAGTATCAACAATCGGTCCGTGGAGTGGAAAGCTGAGTAGCGATGGCGAAAAGATTGAACTGCGAGATGCCGCCGCTCTTTTGGTAGATGAAGTTGACTACGACATCGACTTCCCATGGCCCGTCGCCGCGGGTGGAGATGGCGCATCGATGGAGCTGATTCAGCCGAGCTTGGACAATGATCTGGGCAGCAGCTGGCGCAGCGCCCAGAATAATGCACCAACACCCGGCCAGCAAAACAGATCCTACGCAATCAATGCGCCGCCCAACATCCGTCAAGTGGATCACTTGCCAAAGCAGCCTGTTGCGAACGCCGGCGTAACTATTACGGCAAAAGTCACCGATCCAGATGGCGTTTCTAGCGTGCAACTCCAGTATCAGGTGGTGCTTCCTGGTCAATACATTCCAGCCTATCTTGCCAAAAGCACAGCCGACCTCGTTGCCAATCCACTGGGCGCAAGATCGCCAAACCCAGCCTACAGTCTTTCTAGCAACTGGACGACGATTGATATGAACGATGCTGGAATAAGCGGCGATCTGACTGCGAATGACAGTATCTACTCCGTTGCATTACCGGCTCAGATCAACCGAACGCTGGTCCGTTATCGCATCACGGTAAGCGACAGCGCCGGTGCGAGTGTGCGCGTTCCCTACAGCGATGACCCGTCGCTCAACTTTGCCTATTTTGTCTACGATGGCGTTCCTGCCTACACCGCCAGCGGCCAGTCGGCGGCGGGTGCAGCGCCCTACACGCACAGCGCCGCGGCGATGAATTCTATGCCCGTCTACACGCTGCTGACCACCGAGGCAGATTTTGATCAGGCTGTCGGCTACAATGAAAGCGATCAAATTAAGCGCAACGAATATGACGCACGCAGCGCCTTTAATTGGAGCGGCACATTTGTATACAATGGCAAAGTCTACGACAACATGACTTACCGCTTGCGCCAACGCAACGCTCGTTACTCGCCAGAGGACGGCAAACGCAGCTTTCGGTTTCGCTTTAATCGCGGCAATTATGCCCAGTTTCACGATCTGGAAGGAAACCCTTATCCCACCAAATGGCGCACCCTCGATACGCACAAGATGTGGGCGCGCGGAGGCGGGACCTATGGCGTAAACGAGTTGATGAATAATAAACTCTGGAACCTATTTGGTGTCCCCGCCCCTTCAACACACTGGACCCATTTCCGCGTGATCAACGGGGCAAACGAAGCACCGTGGGGCGCAACGGGTCAGTTTACTGGCGATTTTTATGGTCTATTGCTTGCTATCGAAAATTATGATGCACGGTTTTTAGAGGCGCATGATCTGGAAAAGGGTAACCTCTACAAACTCAAGAGCTATATTGAGGATGGCAAACAAGTGCAGCGCTACCAAGCAGCCGATAGCGTCGCCGATGCCTCTGACTTTGACAACATCCTCTGGAATCTGCGCCCAGAACGGAGCGATGATTGGATCAATGCCTATGTTGACTACCCGCACTGGTATCGCTACCATGCCGTGGTCGAGGCCGTGCGCCACTATGATGTTTCGCCAAATACAGGTGAGTATCTTAAAAATCGGATTTGGTACTTTGAACCATTTACAAACAACCCGCTGGGCATCATGAAAATATTACCGTGGGACTCTGATGCGAGTTGGGGACCCAATTGGGATGGTAATGGAGATTTTGTAAAGCAATCTATCTTTGGTTATGACGGTAGCGGTGCGACACCGCGTCAGGTCTATCTAAAAGAGTATCTGAACAATGTGCGAGAACTGCGCGACTTGATCTGGCAGGAAGATCAGATCCACGGGCAGCTTGACTACCTCGCTACAAAATTGGACGCCATTGCCAAAGCGGATCGAGATCGGTGGCGGGCGATACCTGGCGCAGCGGAATCCTATGACTCGGGCACCGCGGCGGCTGTTGTTCAGGATATGAAAAACTTTGCCTTTATCGGCGGCAGTTGGATCGGTGGAGACTCCACGCAGCAGCGACAAGCATCTGATTTGGATATCTCTGGTTTGCAGGGGCGAGATGCGTATTTGGACTGGCTGGCATCAGACGCTGCCATCCCCTATCAGCCTTCGATCAGCTACACGGGCGGCGCGAATTATCCCATTGATCAACTAAGCTTTCAGAGCAGCGCATTCTCGGACCCGCAAGGAAGCGGGACATTTGCCGCCATGCAGTGGCGACTGGCAGAGATCACAGACCCGAGCGCGCCAGCCTATGATGCGGCCGCCGCCCCGCTGTGGGAATATGATGCTATCTGGGAAAGCGGCGAACTTTCTAGCTTTAACAACGGCATCAGCATACCAAGTTCATATGCAAGCCCCGGCCACACATATCGCGCCCGCGTCCGCATGAAAGATAACAGCGGACGCTGGAGTCACTGGTCTGCTCCGCTCGAATTTACCGCAGGCGTGCCAAGCAATGCGGGCAGCCTCGAAAAGCTGATCATCAGCGAGATCCACTATAATCCAGCCGGACTCGACGATAGCGAATTTTTAGAATTTCGCAATGATGATAGCCAGCCTCTCTATCTAAATGGGGTAGCCATTTCAGGCGCAGTAGCCTACACCTTTAGCCTCGGAACCATTCTGCAACCGGGTGAATATTTGATGGTTGTGGAGGATAAATCTACCTTTAATGAATTCTACACGGAAGCGGCTTCGCCCTGGTACTATCCTGATCTAAACGTAGCCGGAAAATGGTCGGGCAAGCTCAGTAATTCTGGAGAAGAGATTATTGTCTCGGCACCAGATGGAAGTGAACTGATGCGCTTTGCCTATGGCGATAGTGGAAAGTGGTCTAGCTTAGCCAATGATCTAGGCAGTAGCCTAGAGTTAAACACAAGCAGAACCATTCCATTAATCCAGCCAGATAAGAACAGCTATTTGGCAGATGGTGCAAACTGGTATCCAAGTAGCGAAACTCATGGCGCACCAGGGCGAGACGGCATTGGTTTTATGGGTCCATTTGGGGATGTCAATTGCAGTGGCACCACAGACGTGATTGATGCGCTTTTAATTATTCAATACGAGGTGCAAGCACGGACTGATAGCGGTCGCTGTCCGCTAGTCGGCGAGAAAAAGCTCAATCTGAGGATGGGAGATGTTAACATAGACGAAGCTGTAAATGTAATCGATTCGCTGCTTATCATGCAGTGCGATGCAAAAATCGCGAACGCCCTATGCCCATAGACATTTCTTGTTCAAAGATCGTTCCAGCCGTCCACAAATAAAGATCTTAGAGTGGTTCAATCTCGCAGATTGAACCACTCTTGATAAGACTAGCACAATGATTTAATCTCGCAGATTGAATCACTCTAAAGCATAAAAAAAGCCGTAGACGGCTAACCGTCTGCGGCTTTTCTATTTCACAGCTAACTTTCTATACCTATTCTCTAGCGTCTATCGCGTCGATCTCGACCGCCACCGCCGCGGCGATCGCCACCGCCGTTTCGTCGATCACCACCGCGACCGCCGCCGCCGCCTCGGCTGCCGCCGCGATCCTTCTCACGGGCTTCCTCGGCGCTCCAGCCTTCTAGCACGGCCTGTCGACTCAAGCGGACCTTGCCGCCGCCATCAACGTCAATCGCCATCACGGTCAGTTCGTCGCCAAGATTGGCCACATCTTCAACCTTCTCCACGCGTTCGCTGTCGAGTTGGCTAATATGGACCAAGCCGTCTGTGCCGGGCAGAATGTTGATAAACGCACCGTATGGCTCCACGCGCACAACCGTACCCGTGTAAATCTTGCCTACGCCAACCTCTTCGCACATCATGTTGATCTGCTGAAGCGCGGCTTCGGCCTTGAGACCATCCGAACCGGCCACAAAGACCGTACCATCTTCCTCGATATCGACCTTGACTTCGTACTCATCTTGCAGCGCACGGATAGTCTTACCACCTGGGCCAATCACCTTGCCGATCTGCTCTGGATCGATGCGTGTGGTGAGGATACGCGGTGCATACTCGCTCAATTCTTCGCGTGGTTCGGCGAGTGGCTTGAGCATCTCGTTCATAATATGCATACGGCCTTCACGCGCCTGCTGCAACGCTTGCTGCAAAATCGCAAAATCTAGCCCCTTGATCTTCATATCCATCTGGAGAGCCGTAATGCCGTGCTCGGTTCCGGCTACCTTAAAATCCATATCGCCCAGCGCATCTTCCATGCCCTGAATATCGCTAAGAA
>JAUKWC010038254.1:0-13977 GCA_032356245.1 Endocladia muricata
TTACGATTTTGAAGTGCTTATGGGGCAGGGGTTTTAAGCTAGATTGCCCCTGGTGACAGCTTCGCTAGTTTCACCCCTAATCAAGCGGCTCAAATTAACGTTCTGCTCGGCAGCTTCAATAGCTAGCATCGTCAATCATAGTACTATTGTTTTTAGTGAATAGCGATCGGGTTTTGTATGGAAGAATTTTCTATTAAGTCTTTTATAAAGTCAAACAATCTAAATCAAGAAATAACTGTCAAGTATGGAGAAAATGTAGTAGAAAAAATTAAAACTTTAAATACCAGAGAAATACTGGAAATAGATAATAAATGCAGAAGAGCTAAAAAGGTTTCTTGGATAATATTAAATGTTGACGGTATTGAATATTATTTTGTTATTTATATCGAAGACCCATTAAGCAAATTAGAAGTCTCTATTGATTTCTACACAATTGACAAACAATATTGGGAAGTAGATAAAGATCTTAGTAAGATAAAATCAAGTATTTCAGCTTCTACACTCATAAGTTCTAACCCTAAAAATTGGGGACTGAGCATGATGATTTTACAGATAGCTAAATGGGGAGAGCTTAAAAATGATCCTGTAGTTGAACGTAACTACTATGCTTACGCTCTCTGGCTATTAAATGAGAATCTTGAAGGCTCTCTTCAAGATAGTTTTAGAGAAGAAATACTAAACCATCCCTCTATTAGTTATTTAAGCTTATTTAAAGATTTTGCTTTAGAAGAACGCAAGTTTTGTAAAAAGCTGTGGGAACATTGTGAAGACATTAGATATTTTCATAATAGTAATTATATTTGGTTTTTTCTTCAATATAGTTATTTCTTTTCATGGCAAAAACCTTTAAGTATTCATCCTGAATATTACTTAACTGGGCTAGGAAAGAATGCCAAAAGTTATAAAAGATTGATAGGTAAAGAAAATTTAATATCGTATATTAGACAAAAGAATCGCGTCTATCAAGATCAAGTTGCTTGCCGATTTCTAGTGATAGATGAACATAACTTTAAAGATGAAAATAAAGAAGATATAGATTATGTCCTAAGAACAGATAGTAGGTATTTTTTTAGAGAATATCTACTATCTATAGCATACGATCATATTTACGCCACTGCCCATTTCAAACCTAATCCTTTTTTACAAAATACTAGAGATTATCTAGATAAAATCATTCAGCTAACCCAAGATTTAAAGGAATATTGCTGATACTAAAGTTATATGAATATTGTAAATAAATATTACAATATTAGCTCAATATAAGCGTTTTTTATTGAAACGGGGCAAAACAGCTCTTCAACCAAGTTTTAATAATTGAAGTGATTCAAGTAAGAATATTGAATGATTGTTCAGATACATCACAATGCAACTATCTCAGAAGTAATGCAGTTAAGGAGTGAGCAAAAAAAGAAGTGCGGAAGATTGAAAAGTGGAGTTTTTTACCATCCATACGATCGCCATTTTCATGACATATCTGACTACCAAGCCTCGGAAAAAATGCCAAAAGCAGTAAAAGATAGGGCTAACTAAAAAAAGAGCGAATTAAATGCTTTTAAGCAGAGTCCAACAAAATTGACAAAAATAAAGGCTACTAGCTGACGTGGGAATAATTAAAATAGCAAGGGTAAAAATGATGGCGATTACATTTTACACACAAGATTTTCATTTGTTATGAGTAGAAGAAATAGTCTATTAGCAAAACAATTACCAAAGATAGCTCAAAATATACCTACTAAAAACCTTTTAAAAAAAGCGCAGACTGAAGATCTCAAACAAAAGTTTAATAGTTTACAAAAAAGCGCGACGGAAGCATCGAAATGTTTAAATTATAAGTTTGGACGTGGTGGAAGCAATCCGATATTAGTCGCTTTTAAGCAGGGATTACTAACTGAATTAGAAAGAGACTGTTACCAGCTTGAAATAGACTTATATTTCAAGCAATGGGAAATTATCTCTGAAGGGTGGGAATTATATTTAAAGGAATATTTTTTACCTTTGGGAATATCAAGTGAAATTGAACTTTTTCAAGTAGTGCTTACAGAGGTTTATGACAGTTGTTTTAATGCAACAAAAAAAGGATATGTAATTCGCTATCAACAACGAGAGAAAGCTTTAAAATTGCTCCATGATGCTTGCAGAAAGTCAACAAAGGAAAAAATAAACAAGCTTGAACTATCAGAAAATTTAGAATTGCTTAAAAATTGCATTCCTGTCGATCTAGCCAATTGGGATTTAGTCAGAACGATACTTCGACCTGAATCTTCTATAAATAAGACTTTAGAGCGAAAATTTAGAGAGTTTGGGGTACTGGTTACAGAACTAGTTCATCTTGAATCTGAACAACTCAGATCTCAACGTAAAGAAGGCAAAACTTCTTCTGTTAAATGGGAATCAGGCAACTGCTACAGAGGAGTGAAAGGCGGATGGCAAAAAGTTACATAAGTCTACAAAGTAAATCCTCGTATATTTCATTATTGAGTCAATTTGGCAGTCTTGATTGATAATAAAACCATTCCAATAAGTATAGATATGGTTTTTTCAGAACTGAATCGATTATCCAAAAACGATTACCAACTAATCCCAAAAGATTCCCACGCCAAACGCAAGCCTCGTCGATTAAGACGGGCTGAAGCTAAACAGGCAAGGCTAGAAGCGAGAAACCCTGATGCAGCAGCAAATCAAAACATAAGTACTATCAAACAAGCAAAAAAAGTGATTTGAATCTTCCGCTTGTTTGGGAGACTAAATCAGTACTGTCTAACCAATATCTGAAGCAGCAACACCACGAAGACGATTCCACTCGTTTTCAACAAGTTGGTAAATCCAAACCAACAGAAAAATTAATATATAGCTTCAGAATAACTGATCGCTAAATCGATCGAAAGAAAGCGATCGCGCATCTTAAAATTTCTTTCTAGGGTTAGATAGTACAAAAATATCTCCAGACAGGCAGAAGGTTCACCCATAAACCAATACAAAGGTGAATCTAATGAAATATTCTCACTATTCAAATAAAAGTATAGAGATTATAGGTGAAACTCTATTGCAAGCGATCAAATTAACAGCAAAGAGTAGTTGCTTTAAGATAATTCAGAGTATTCTAATGAATACAGATAAAGAAAAACCGCCTGACTTTCTTGGCGGATTGATAGACGGTTCTTCTTTATTATTAAAAACATACTCTGCTCCAGGTAATAACTGGGGGCAGTAAATTTGATCATGAATTACACGACTACTAACAGTTTACAACTAATCAGTCAAAATCACCAGTCCGACAACCCTCCTTCAACCAATGAAACTTCTTCTACAGAAGCGAATACAAGAGAGAGAGAGAGTCAATTAGAAATTAACAATAGTTCCTCTGATACAAAAGCAACCAGCAACTATTTAAACAAACAACATATTAAAGAATGTTGCCAGAAGCGTGATTTAAATCGAGAGTGGACTGAAGCTAGCTGTAATTCAGTAAATATCAAAGAAGCAACGGAATTCCTTCGATACTCCGCCAAATCACCAGGAATTCTCATTTCTGGTGCTAACGGTCAATCTCAATTCAAACCCGATCAACCTTGGTCTAACAAACAAGGTAAAAAAGCTCCTAAATATCGCACCGCAGCAGGTGATGAATACGATGCGCTGTTACCAAAACATCCAACCGAGCCTAACTACTGGTTAGATATTGAGAAGTTAAAACAACGGTGTTATCAAATCAACGAACATCCGATGTTGCTGGTTACAGAGGGGGGATTTAAAGCGATCGCCACTTGTTCTCATGGTCTTCCCACCATTGCCTTATTAGGTGTGGAGATGGGTTTAAGCCCTAGTAAAAATGACCTCCAAGGAAAACGTTATCTTGTACCAGAATTAGAATGTTACGCCAAAAAAGGTTTTGGCTTTATCCTTGCATTTGATTGCGACACCTATGCAAATAAATCAGTCATCCAAGCATTAATTAAGTTAGCGAGTAAACTACAAAAATTCTCTGTCCCCGTTTACACTTTACCTAAGTGGAATGAATCGGAGGGTAAAGGTATCGACGATTATATTCAAAATAATGGGATTGAAGAATTTCGTAAGAAATTGATAGCTCAAGCAGTCAGCTTTGAGCAGTGGCAGAGAGAATACGGTAAAGATGCTTTCAACAAGGAAGGATTAACCAGACTAGATACGGCTGCATTGTTGGATCATGTCCGTACTAAATACCAAGATCGCCTTAAGTTAAATAAACTCCAACAGAAGATTGAATTAGATGGAGCAGAAATTCTGATCGAGGAGGCTTATTTGTGGCTAGCGGAGTATGACAATATTGATTGTTCCAAAACCAAAGCTGGCGACATCTTTTTTAAGGTAGCAGCGGAAAATTCTTTTAATCCAGTAGTAAATTATCTCGATACAGTAGCTAAAACAGTTAAGCCTACTGATTTGGATACACTATCTCAACGGTTCTTCAAAACTAGCAATCCTATATACGATGTATTTTTGAAACGAACTTTAATTGCAGCAGTAGCTCGTTCTTACGATCCAGGTTGTAAACATGACACTGCTTTGGTTCTACAAGGAGAGCAGGGCATCCATAAGTCAACTTTCTTCAATGTTCTAGGGGGAAAATGGTTTGACGATTCTATGGGTGATGGTAGAAAGAAAGATGACCTAATCATCCTCCATAAATCCTGGATACAGGAGTGGGGAGAAATTGAACGGGTATTTGGTAAACGACAGGCAGGAGAGATTAAAGCTTTTCTGGTTCGGAAAAAAGATGTTTTTCGCCCCCCTTATGGACGTACAGCAATTGAATTTCCTCGACATGGAATTATTGTCGGTACGGTTAACGGTAATCAGTTTCTAGTAGATCCTACAGGCGATCGTCGTTACCAAGTAATTCCCATTGCAACCAATAAAATCGATATCAAACAATTAGCGATTGAGCGCGACAGCATTTGGTCAGCAGCCGTTCATGCCTATCGTCAAGGAGAGCAATGGTGGTTGACCGATGAGGAACAAAAACTAAGCAATCAAAATAATCAGCAATTCCGCTCGGTAGATGAATGGGAATTGGCGATCGCTAACCACCTAGAAAATCAGGTACAAGTATCAGTCACCCAAATTTTGCAGGATGTATTTAATTTTGAGTTGGGTAAAATAGATCGTTCTTCTCAAATGCGGGTCAGCAACGTTCTAATATCTCTTAAATGGAAAAAATTTGGTCAAAAGCAACATAGGGGTAGAAGACAAGTAGTATGGCATTCTGCTATACCTAATAAAACAAGTATAGCAAAGGTATTGCAACCTCAAACCCAGTTACAACAAGGCTTGTCTACACCTACTATACCTGAAATACCTTTTTCAGAAAAAGTTATAACTAAAGATAACTTCCAAAATTCAGATTCTGAAAAAAGTCGAACTAAGCAATCGAATAAAAAGTTAGAACAAACAAATACAGCAGGTGTAGCAAATATAGAAAACTCAGTCACCGCAAAGGATTCGCAGAGCAATACCTCTGCTACACCTGTAGGATCGACTACACCTTGGCAATCTTATCCATACTCAAGTCAAGATGTTTACACGCTGCGAAATCGAGGAGAGAAAGTTAAGGAGAGGATTTTAAACTGTACTACCAATAACGAACTAATTGGTCTTCTGGCAAAAGGTGAAGCTAGCGATGCTGAAATCAAGTGGCTTGTCTCAAATCTATTGAGCGAGTCCGAAATTTTGCAATTAAAAGCTATTCAAAATACTAGACAAAGTAATTTGTTTGATGGCAATGAGACAGAAAGTAATGATAATAGAGAATTACAAATTGGCGATCGCGTAATAGTAAAAAGTAGAAAAGCTGAGGCTAAAGTTATTGGTAAAGATGCCGAGAGCAAACTTTACGAAATTGCTTATTTAGATTCAGAAAGGACTACTTGGGAAGGTTCGGCTAACTTAACCCACATTGATTGAGGTGTTGGTAATGAGTAACAAAGTTAATGCTCAAACTGAATCAATAGAAGTTCCAGTTAAAATCGCCCGTGAGGTCAAACTATTTATTAACCTGCTACAAACTGGCGAGATAGATTCTTTATCAGACTTACTCCAACAGGCAGGATATAGTAAACCAACTTTATTCGACCTCACCAATCTAGATGATATCTGGAAAACAGTTACTACATTGATTGAGCCACCTACTACAAGGGCGTTGTTATGCCAGCAAAGTCGTCTAGTTAGTTTGGATCGAGATAAGGCAGCGATCGCTATTAGTTCAGCTAAACTAGTCAAGCTGCATCAAAGTAAGATCCCCAACATTGAAGCTGCTATGCAGTCTGCATTGGGGTATGAGGTAACAGTTGAGTTGATAACTGGTGATGCCGTTAAAGAATTATTGCCAGCTATTCAGCCTCAACCAAAATCTAATTTAACGGGGGATCAGCAGCTTGCTCTATCTCAACTAAAATTCTTTACTCAAAGCCAAGAGAAGTTTTTTCGGCTGACTGGCTATGCGGGTACGGGAAAATCATTTCTCATGTGTCATTACATCAAATGGCTGTTATCTGAGGGGATTACTTTTGTGGCTGCTTGTCCCACCAATAAAGCTGCCAAGAGCTTGAGAAATTTAGCTTAATCTGAAAGCTTGAATCTGGATGTTAAAACAGTAGCTCAATTACTAGGACAACAACCAGAAATTAATGAGGAGACAGGAAAAGAGGAATTTTTAATCAAGGGTGAAGCAGATCTAACTGGCTACAACATCGTCATTGTTGATGAATTTTCAATGGTGAATAAGGATAACTTTAAAGAGATAGTCAACGCTGCCCGTTCGTCTCTTCTAACTAAAGTAGTCTTTGTAGGGGATGCTGCTCAGTTACCACCAGTCAAGGAAAAAGAGCCAATTGTCGCTACTTCTGAGTTAATTAACCAAGATGCCACCTTAACTGAGGTAGTGCGTTATGACGGCGAAATAGCGCGTGTAGCCGAAGTGATCCGAAGTGATCCGAAGTACAGCCGTGTCACCTATCCTTTTACGACTAGCAGGGACAAAACTATCCTTTGTGTCCCTCAATCAGAATGGTTAGAACGAGCGATCGCCCTATTTGAATCGTCAGAATACAAGCTAAATCCAGACCATGTAAGATTTTTAGCCTGGAGAAATAAAACAGTCAAAGCACTTAATCAATTTGTCCGCAGTAAGTTGTGGGGGGAAGATGCCCCGTCTTATGTGCCAGGCGATCGCCTAATAGCCAGAAAACCGTTATTTAGACCCAAGCCAGGAGGTAAAGGAAAAAATAAGTGGCGCATTTTAATTAATAATTCAGAGGAAGCAACTGTTATTGAAGCTGGTCAGCCCAGAGAGCTTGTTTTTCAAAAAGAGATTTATCAATACTGGCAAGTTGAAGTGCAGCCCGAAGCTGGGGGAAAGCCTCAAACATTATCTATTCTCCATGAGGATTTTTGGTCACTACATTTAGAGCAAGTTCAACACTTTGCGAGTAAAAAGCAGTGGAGTTACTATTTCGACCTTTCTCGAATGTTCGATGATGTTGGCTATGCCTACGCTTTGACTACTCATAAAGCCCAAGGCAGCACCATTGATTATGTGTTTTTGGATGTCAATGACATGAAAGGATGTAGCGATCGCCAAAAGCTTTTATATACTGCTCTGACTCGCGCCAAACAACAGGCTTTGATTCCAGAATAATTAGTTTGGAGTATACGATTTAAAAGAAGAGTTCAGACTAAAATTAGGTAATAGTCGTTTTAAGAAGTTTCAAGCTCAATAAAATAGCCTTCAAAATTATCAGCTAATTCTAAGTCGAATTTTTGGTACATCTTAATTTGTACTAAAGAATCTAACCAATCTTGCTGTTTTTGTGGTTCTGGATATTTAGTTGCTATCCAATCTTTGTATTTTTGACGATAATGTTTATGTAAATTTGCATTATTAGCTACAGGTTTTATAATAATGTTGAAAATATCGCTCAAACTATCTTCAGGACATTCTAAGGGACAATATTGACTCCACTGACCGATAGTAGACTTATTAATAACAAATATTTTATTTAATTGTTGACCAGGAATTGATAAATAGATTATAGGAATTTGAGTTGTGTCTCTAGAATAAGTACCAAACAACTGTGGGAAACTTTCATCATTAATTCTATTAAATTTAGAGTTAAAATTTGGAAGCTGTTGTCTAACCTGTTGATAGTTTAGACTATCAGTAATGATAACTATTTCATTAAGATTGGCTACCTTGTTTAAAATTGAATCTAAACTACCATTACTGTAATCAGTACATCTATTTTCCCATTGCTCAAGAATATATAAATTTTCATTTTTTGCCATTAGATTAGCAAACTTATTAGCGTAATTTAATGGTTCACAATACCAATTTTCGATAAATGAATCTTTTCCCACTGCCGAGTCGAATCCAAAATAATTTAAGATTTTGCTAGGTATTTGATTTAGATTACATTGATAAATACCATAAAAAATATACAATTTTCTCAATTGAGAATTTACCTTATATTGCTCTGAGAATTTTTGTTTAAATTCTTCAACTTTATTATTGCTTATATTAGACGACAGAAGTATACGGTTTTGAACCAAAGGAATTTGTTTTTTAAGATGTCTAAGTAGGGGTTTTACTTTATTAATAACAATATAATCAACTACGGCAATACTGAGATGTAAATCTGCAAAGTGTTGCTTATATCGTTCTAGAAATTGAAAATTTTCTAAAATAATCTTTATTTCATAGTTAATATTGCTAATTTGATTGGAGTTAAAACGATTCCATTGTAGTTGAGCTTTCGTTATGTCTGCTTTTATGGCTGTAGGAGTACTGAAGGCACGAATTAAAGCCAAGATGAAATAGAGGTGATAGTAACGTTCCTTCCCATGATTTTCATCCCAATAAATAGTCTCAGTTCTCTGTTTTAGCGAAGCACCAAAATAGAAATTGAGTAGCTCACCATACTTGGTTGGGACGATTGCTGGATTGAGAATATTGGCAGTACTATCTTCTGGCTGATTAAATTCCCATAACTGATATATCAAGCTAAAGTTTCGCTGGTAAACACAGTAAGCTCCTAAAGCAAATACAAGATCTTGAAGGTGATTATATTTATAGTATTCTACTGCTGACCAATAAAAATCTTTTCGATATTTAAGTATTTCTTGTTTATTATTATCTAATTTGGATAGCCTATTAAATTCATCACAACATTCATCGATTTCAGGAATAAGACGTATATTTATTAGCCTTATACTTAAACTTTCTAGCGTTCTTCTATTCGTATTTTTAAATTCCTTATAGCCAGAAAATTTATTATATCGATCCGAAGGGATAACCTGCCCATTTCGAGTTGCCGAGCTAGAAAGAGCGATTATTGATTCTACTCTATTTTCACTGACAATATATTTGAATTGCTCGAATAGATAATTATCGAACCAGTATAAGTACTCTAATCTAAATTTATTTTCAAATACTATTCTAAAATAAATTTCTATTGTTTTATAATGCTCTAAATTCTCTTTACCATCACAATTAAATTCTTTATAATATAGTTCCCTTAAATAGTATTTAATTACAGCTTCTTGCTTTGACTGAACCGAGAGATATTTTAAGGAACGAATGACAAATTTAATAGTTTCAAGAGTAATTTTTAGATTACTATGAATAAATGCTTGCTGATGCGTTCTTGCTATTTGATTGATTAAGACAGAGAAGACAACAAAATTATTTTCAGGAAAATGATCTAAGCTCCATTTTTTGAGTTGAGAATCTTTATCTTGCTTAAGAAAAATTTTACTGTAGTCATCTGAAAAAGATAATAAAGTAAATCGTTCTGGATGTTGTTTAATTAGGCTAATAAATTTTTTAGTTATAACGCTAAGTTCGTCTAATTGCTCGGTGACGTATAAATTATATTTGATTCTAGGACTCAAAAAAGACAGGACATCACCAATACCTTCTAAATTATCTAGTAATCGTTTTTGGAGTTGATCTAATTTTTTCTTACTTAAGTTGCCTTCTTTCTCTAGGAAATGCAAAATTTCACGATTACTGTCAGCAAACTCTTGAAGAATATATTTGGAATTATTGCTGTATTTAATTGCACTAAAAAAAAGTAATAAAAACGTTACCAGAAAAGTAAGAAATAATATTAAATTTATACAATATAATATTTTCCAGATGCCAATTATTTCTGCTGATTTTTCTATAAAAGCACCGATAATACAAAGAACGATTACAACCGCAATCCCAGAAAAAATTGATAATTTATACTCCCACTTCTTTTGTAAAATTCGAGATATGACCTCGGATTGATATCGATCTAGAATGCGTGAAATACCAGATACTACTAAAGGTAAGCTAATAGCTAGTAGTCCCGCCATCATAGTAACTACTATGGCTAACAAGCCAATTTTAGGTTCAAAACGAGTATATTGATCTAGAAGATAGGAACACAGTCGATTTATATCACTTGGGTCTAAATGCTTGTAAATTACCAATATTAAGCTATGTATGACTGTGAAGTGGAGATACATTAAAAGCAATTTTGCTATAAAACAGCCCTAGATTAACTTACATAAGTGACTACAGTAAACTTTTCCATTGTTAAAGCCTATCTCTCATATCAAGATCGCGATCTTGATTCAGAAAATTCTCCAAAAAATTTCTATCCTAAGTACGTCAAACGAACTATTAGCTCGATATATGGATCTACAAAACTTGTTACAGCAAAAAATTCAGTCAAAAGAACTTTCAAAGGCAGCAAAAGCAAGCAGTAAAAAGACTTCTATTCCTTTAAATAAGATTACTGACCCCAGTACTTTAGGCAGTGGAGCGATCGCTTCAATCATGGATTCTGGCGACAATAAATCGGCTGTTAATGCTGCCAAAGATGGAGTGGAAGAAACACTTTCCAAAGTCAAATCAGGAAATTTAGAAGATTTGGAATCAATTCTAGTCAATCAAGTTTATGTATTGAATGGTCTGTTTAATCAATTGGTAATCCAAGGAAAAGCTAGTTTAAGCGATCCTGCGGTAATGCGATCGCTACCAAATCATCCTAAGACAATGTTGAACGTAGCACTAAAAGCCCAAACTCAATGTCGAGCAACGGTTCAGACAATTAACGAGTTGAAGAATCCCAAAAAGACCACTTTTATCAAAAACCAGCTAAACAACGTCAAGATGGAACTTGAAGAAAGAATAGAACAGCTAGAGGATACAGAACATGGCAGCAAGAAACTGGACAGAGGAACAGAGGCAACGGCAATCTCAATTGATTCAGAAGTGGAAGCCTTGGAAGTCATCAACGGGAGCAAAAACACCTGAAGGTAAAGTTCGTAGCTCTCAAAATGCCCTTAAACACGGATTTAGAAGTAGAGAGGCGATCGCCAGTCAAAAAGAAGTTAATCAGAACTTCCGAGAACTAGAACAGACACTCAAAGATATGAGTAAAGCTACAAAAACACTGGACTTAGATGAATTATCAGCAGTATTAGGTAAATTAACTTCTTTATAAATTGGGTTAAGGATAGTTAAGGATTGTTGAGGTTAATTATTAATTAATCAAGGTCAAATATTGAGGTTTCGTTCAAGAATTTGACGATCTCGGATTTTTTAGATTCTCTAGGAGATTTGCTAAGTTTTTCTCTAAATTTATTACCTAAGCCTTTGATCGTTATAACTTTTCTAAGCTCACCTACTTTGAGTTGATTCCAGTCAACCTCTTCCTCTCCGTCGTTGTCATCAAATATCGGCTCTAGAGAAGATTTATCTATCTGAGTTGGTAATTCGTCATTGTCATCAAAAATAGGAGCTAAAGTCTTCTTATCAACTTTGGTAGTAGTAGAAATATCATAATCTTGTCCAGTCTCAAACTCTGAGATTACGCTCTTCAATTTTAGGTCAATCGTTTCGTTAAGGTCGTTTTTGAGACTAGTTATTTGATTGGCGATTAGCTCCGCTACCTCGCCTTGCGAGATCACCGACTCTAATTGTTCATTAACAATACTGGGTATCTTACCAAGTGCTTTATTCAAATCATCTTGGCTTACTATATTACTTGGTAAGATACTTTGTACATCACCAAAAGATCCTAAGCTAGACAATATTTCATTTAACTTATCTTCTGTTACTACATTACTTGGTAGTAAAGGTACATTATCAGGTAAGGGACTAGGGACAGTATCATTGCTAAAGAATACTCTGAGTATTTCAACTACCGCCGTTCCCAATGCTGGTTTAATTTCTCCCGACTTATCCTTACGGGTAATATCGTACTCAGTACAATACTTTGTCAAGTACTCTTCAAGATCGGATGGTATATAAGCCGAGATCGCTTTTTTGTTGGTAGCCAAAGTTAGTAATTTACTATAGACATTACTTTATATTGTACTTAAAGTACTTGACGTTGGTCTAGTACCAATAGGCAATAGTAATGTATTAATTCATTCTTGTGTTTAAAAAGCAACTCAAAAAGTATTGTACTAAGTAAAAGACTATGGCAATCTACATATAGAGAAAGTATTCATACGGCTACCCACCCTGAGAAAGTTTGTAACGGCGTTTGAGTAGCAAGTGTACCGATAACAACGCGCTTGGCTGTAATCGTTACACAGCAACGGTTTCAAAAAGCATTTTCGCGATCGCCAATTTGTATCAATTGAACTCTAGTTTATCTGGTACAGAAATTTGCAACGAGTCTTCAAGGCGTTGAGTCTACTTAAAACTAGTAGGTTTAATTGGTACACCCAATTTTTTCTCTTAACGGGGTTTTCTGCACGATTGCTACTCAAACGCCGTAACCGCCTTTTTAATCTCTCGTACAAATAGCAACGCTTACTCATTATTTCATTTACAAAACATGAACATGGCTATTTAGTTACTACTACGGTGGTCATGTTCGATATTCGATCTTATCCTTTGAGTAAATGAATCATTACTCATTTACTCATTTACTCATTTGAAGATGACTATTATTATTAGCGTTCTAAACCAGAAGGGGGGAAGCGGTAAGACTACTATATCAAGTAATCTAGCCCATGCGATCGCTCTCGATGGTCATAAGGTTTTACTAGTTGATTCTGACCCTCAAGGTAGTCTCAGAGATTGGAATGAAGCAAATGAAGGGGAATTATTACCTGTCATCGGATTAGATAGAGAGACATTACCCAAGGATTTAAAAGCTGTATCGGATGGCTATGACTTCGTAATTATTGATGGCGCGCCACAGATAGCTAAGATGTCAGCAGCAGCAGTAAAGGCAGCAAATTTAGTACTGATTCCTGTCCAACCATCATTTTATGATATTTGGGCTTGTGCCGATTTAGTGGACATTATCACAGCCAGACAAGAGGTTACAGACGGTTTACCACTGGCTTACTTTGTAATCAGTCGAGCAATTAAAAACACCAAACTTGGCAATGAGATAAAAGGCGCATTGGTAGATTATGAGCTTCCCATAATGAAGACATATACTACCCAAAAAGTTGCTTACCCTACTACTGCAGCCGAGGGGACAACAGTATTTAATGAACCAAACAGTAGTTCAGCAAAAGAAATCACAGCTATCAAAACTGAAGTAATGGAGATCTTAAACTATGGTGCTTAAGGCTAAGAAGACCCGTCGCGATCGCCCCTCTAAGGAACAGGCTATTAATGAGGCAACTAAACCCGATACTAAAAGATTAAACGCAGAGATACCCAGAGAGTTGCACGGTAAACTTAAAACCTTTGCTGCACAAAAAGAAACCAAGATAACTGAGGTGGTGATAGAGGCAATTACTGAGTATCTGAGTAAAAACTCAAATGAGTAAATGAAATAATACTCAATTACTCAACTGAGTTTTTACTAATTGCTAAACCCAGCCTAGAGCATAACCAATTGCCAAGCCGATAACTATTCCTGCCGTCCCGCTAAATATTGAAGGTAAAAAATACCAGTCAGAATTTTGATGAATTGAGATTGGGAAATGTTTAGTACT
>JAUKWC010038265.1:0-13977 GCA_032356245.1 Endocladia muricata
CACTCAAAATCGCCTCAGGGACAACCAGTGGAACCTCTCGAAACTCACTACTGGCAATAACGGGAGAAATCCCCCTAAAATTAAGGCGCGAACAACTTACCTTACAATACTGGGGCCCGATCCACAAAAGATTTTATCTTCCCTATCTTACGATAGATTTTAAGGAGATACGATAGGAGTTACAATCCATATTGTAAAAGTTACGACCGATCCACAAAGCTATCGTAAACCTATTGTAAATAATTTATCTTACGATACCCATCGCAACTTCTCTCTCGGGGAATCCCCGTAACGTCACAGTGAATTTCCCGGAATGCGTAATACGTCATAAAGGAAATTATAAGTATCGTCTTGCGTTGAAGTTATGAAAAGCATAGGGTATCCCCACGACTGTGACAGTAACTACTGTTGCAAGGTGCTTTATGTCGAGAGAACGGCCACGTACGGAGATTTATATATTTATATATTACTGCAAATATTGTAAGCGTAGGCCTATAGCGAGTTTGCCTTCTAGTTGATGAAAATGGAAATATAATACTAGTATACTAGTATATAAAACAATACAATCACAATATAGGGCCTAGGCCTATACTTAGATCAACTGATAACAACTAAATCATAACACGGACACCAATAATTATGCCTTATAAACATTAGCGACCGGCCGATTAAATTGTCATGTCGGCGTAACATTTTAGCGAGATTATCGTTACTATATAGCTAGTATATACAAACGCATTTTCGAGGTCTTTATATACGTATATTTCCATACAGTAAATACTAAAATATGTAAATCTACAGGCAATAATGCATGATACAATTTCGCATAGATGACGCAGTGAACTACGCGTATAGTGTATTTTAATATGCTTTGATGCACGAAAATAGATACTCGATTGTCAATGTTTCCCCCACTATATCAATATGTTACTTATTTAATTTATTCATTTACAATTAATATGATTGTATAATATGTTGTAGGACTTACATGCTCATTATGCCTGTGTTACATATCACCCTTCATAGGGAAATCGCTATTTGCGTATTAGGAGATGACAATTTCCGTTCTAAAATTCCACTTCAACTTTTCAAAATATCTGACCGTGCTATATTTCACAACAGTTCAATGTTGTCAAACAATTCATATAAATGAATTTGTATAGGCCTACGTGTACATTATGTTAAATTATAGGTATTGGTGGCCATGCAATTCGAATAGCCTACGTGTATTATATTATCATGATTATAGGCCTACTATACGTACGTGTTTGGGCTACATTCATGCCTACTCTTTTTGGTCTCCGTGATTTTGACTCATAATATATAATTTCGATCAGTAGCATAATACATCCTTCCAACACAGTCCACTTTAGATTCCAACATATGGTAGCACGTACAAAGAGAATGCATATAATATTCGGTCTACGAGTATCACAATCCTTAAAAAGAAATCGCACAGTGACACAATAAAGAAAGGAGAAAACAGTGTGCTCGTGATATCATATGTTCGAACATGAAAACAAATACTAAAGATATGTTTAATAATAATAAATATTAATGTATTATAGAGCGCGCTATCCACTGTTACACTGTGATCTATGCGTTGTTAAAAGTTGACTGTATATATGGGAGAGGCAGGGGGGTTACTCAGAATTATTACTACATGTATTTATAACACTTTTGGAAGAATATTCAATATAGATCTAGATTAGTCTTAGATGTTGGTTTTAATGGATTGCAGAGTTGAACGAAGTCCAAGTTAAATTAACAAGTTGCTAGAAACAATCTGGCAATGCATACACAACTTGCAAGCGAATTTAGAAGTGCATGCGACACAAATTTCAAAGAATCATTCATAAAATTGAGGTCAGTGCTAGTGACGTCAGTATGAGCAATGTGAAGGTCGTCAATCGTCTCGTCTGCTCGTGTCGATGTTGTGATTCGAAACAATTTTCCGTGGATTAAACCCTGAATTCTTCTCATTTTGGGGCCTCATTATGGAAACAGCTAGAGCTAGGGTTCCATCTACTCCCAAGTAAGCCACAGGCCTACACCATGTACTGACAGAATACACTTGTTTGACGATACATTGACCGGATTTATCATTTGAAACACAACCACGAAATTTGGTTACCTTCTTCCGATCACGTCGCTATTTAACGTACAGCAATTATCATATTTTCATAATATTAAATATATGTGCGACAAGTTAAGCAAGCACGTAGACTGCATTGTCCTAACATGTTGGAAGTTTACATGTAGATTTACCTTATCGAGTGGCTGAGCCGCTGTTTTCGATAGATCGAATATTCGTCAATTCGTTCAAATAACCCGCCACGATGCGTTCTATACATTCGCACCAAATTGTTGACAGTGATATTGTATCCATCTTACAGCTTTTGTCATGAAAGATACATGCAATGTTCTCATAATAATAACGAGTCGGGAACAGGCAGCCATTAAAAAATACTTACGATAGGTTTACAATCGCCCAAGACCGCTTGTAACTATTTATCGTAACTTTACAATAATCAGAGATAAAATTCTTTGTGGATCGCTTAAAATCTCCAGCCCTATCTTACGATAGGTTTACAATCGATTGTAAAGATAAAATCTTTTGTGGATCGGGCCCCAGGCATTTTAAGCCATATATAGACCAAACCTCGGACAAATTGCAACAGAATGTATCTCAACTGTTTTATATACATTAACATGTCCTCTTTAACATATAAAAAGTCTTAAGGAATCCTGCAAGGAGAAAGTATTTTTAATCGGTCCTGCATAACCCCACCCTGGTACACTATTTTGTGCATTTTCGTTGATTTTTCAATACATGTAATACATGTAGTAGAGTCTAAGATAAGTCTTAACTCCTCCGTTTGGGTGGTGGTATGCTTGCTGATGTGTGTACAATAACATACTAAAAATTTAAGAAAATTGACCAATCCAAAATCAGTAAAATCCAAGATGGCGGATATTTTTGTTTCTTTTTCGAGTAATAGGTCTACTATATGTAGTACCGCGGAAATGATGCACTAAAAACACAATATGTATTAAGACTAAGAGCATGAAGCTTAGCCCTCAATCAGATCATTACTGAATATAAAGAAATTTAAGATATAGAGTCAATGCAAATTCTTTCCATTGCGGCCATCTTGGAATCTTGTTAAAAATCAGATTTAGTCACCATGGGGTTACTTTGAGACGTTTGTTAAGTACATAATGACTAGGCTTATTTTCACGAACGGATTTCGTACACAGTATGCTATTTAATTGAAATAATGTATAGCTCATACACAATAATGATGTATACTTATAAATTGAAGTTTTTACTTCATAGCGCATTAAAATCATCGATAGAGGACCAGTTACATCACTATCCTGATACATTGTCAGTTAATAACAATCAAGTCACAGGTACATTGCGTTGTTTTCGTCATCTTCGTCTAATAGTAACCGACTTGAGTTACTGCAACCAGATCCACTACAGTTTCCACATGCTGGGGAGCACTCCACGTTTTTGCAGGTACATCTCGGACCACTACAATCAGTTGCATCTGATCACACGATTCTTGATTCTAATTACCCCTTCTGCCTGGCAAACCTCAGCGGCTGACATTGTACCTTCCATAAGTTTATCATCGAGGCCGCAACCTTCTTGCATGTCAGGGTTGCTAGGCATGGGTGTACCGGTCACTTCCCGTGTGCTTTCCTCAGCCTCCAATGTTTCAGTACCTTCAAAACTGTTGTCATCCAGTTCGTCAATCTGACTTGGTAGAGATACATTGAATGTGTTGGATATCACCAGTGCATTGAGGAAAGCAGCAACAATGAGGTGTGCTCTACTGCTCGGGCAATCGCTTTACATGAAAGCATGTGTACAACTGCATTTGGTGCATAGATCAATTCCAGTACTTGCTGTAGTCCAGATGCAGCCATGCATGAGGTGCCCAATACATCAAAGAAAGCTCATTAGTGTATGAAAGCCACCTAAGCGCAGGACAATATCATGCAACTTGCTTGCTACAGGTTCTGCATCGATGATGTTGAGAGATTTCCACCACAGTGGTTGGTCAAATGTTATAATTGGTGTCGCATTGTATTGGCGTGCATGCGAACTGATGAACTCCAACGTTGAGTAAATGCGTGTAACATCACTTGCCCTCATGTCAATAATTGGCAGTCTAAGCATCACAGGTGACTTGCCGGGGTGAGCTCCTTGGTGAGACTTCTGCATCATGCCAGACCAAGGTGATCCAAACATTATGGAAACCTTCCAGAGAAAATCAAGATTGACTGTTGGATCATGTACCTTCACGTCGTTAAGTTTTTGGAAAGCAACTGCAGTGAGACCTTGACGTTCTTCTCTGTGGAATTTTATCTGAACTCGTCCAACCTTTGATATGTTACTGGGGGTGACTTTCACTAGATGTGAACTGGTTTGCTAGGTTTGGTTCCAGGTGTTAGGGCAGCTATCATCCCCATACCATGGAAGGTACCATGACTATAAAGTGTTCGGATATTGTGGTCCACATTGTCAGCAACACATTGGACAAATTGATCTGTGAAGTTAGGGATGCCCATGCCATTGATCTCAGCTTGCATAATCCTGCTTCCAAAATGTTCGTGGAGTTTGCTTTGCATGTGCTTATATGAGTATGCTTCATGTTCTGAATTGGCTAGATTGTGTTCCATACGATCAATGGGATCATTAATAGTGATCTGTCCATCATCGTTTTCTCCCAGGAAACCAGCAACTTCAAGGAAGGCATCTGTCCTTTCCTCATGTTGTGGGCGACCCATCTTTGCTCTTTTGAGGCATGCTTCACTTGCTTGTTGAGCTGTTGGTATCTGTATATCCGTATGGTAATTCACACTACATTCCTGATGGTAGATAACATCTGCAGCAGGGAGGTCATGAACATGCAAAAGTCTTGCTTCTACAATCTCTGCCCAAGCATCACCACTTCTGTCACATATTTCAAGGACACTGTTCTTGAATGCAATTGTCCTCACTGATACTACATAATGACATTTATTGCTTCCCCCAGGTTGGTCACAAAAGAGACAGTCAGCATCGTAATGAAACTGATCTTCACTTGACCGAAGAACAGGCACTTTCCTATCTGAACTAAAACCATGCTGTTCCTGCTGCCTGATTTATCTAGATATTTGTTGTGGATTGCACTGCAGTATTTTCGTCGACATTCTTGGTGTAACTTTGGCCCAGATCGGATATCTAGAGAGGGTATTACCGGTACTGTAATTCCGTGCAACATTTGCTTGATTTATGCTTGCACTCCCATTCTCCCCCAAGATATGCTGCTGGTGAAGTATTTTCATCAAATATCTCTGTAAAGTTACAAATTACACAAAGTTCAGACACATCCTTTAGTTAGCCGTTGCAGACTATTTTACCATTAGCATGTGCTTGTTGCTGTCCTGAAAAGTTAAATTAATTGCAATCATTTCCTATATTGTAAATGTTGATCATTAGAATAATGGTTTAGCATTACATACAATACCGCATATTAAATAATGTAACCCCTTTGGGCTTCCATACATTATTTTTCTTACGCAATAAGCGTAGTTGAAATTGCGAGTGCGCATGCGCAACATCTAGCAATCGTCTTCCGTTTCGGGATAAACAAACGTGAGCCCGATAACGATTCAGTCAAGATGAATAACAGAATTAAGATCATTTTAGAGATGACATATGTATCCTACTTGACAGATTTCCTAAAGATAAGTAATTATGGCCGTAATTATATGGCCCTTGTATTTTAAATTACTGTTTCTGTCGAAAAGAAGCGGTCGTTTGACGGTAACTTATTAATTGTAGATCCAACTGATCTGTATCAGTATAGATCTAGTCTAGACTACGTTGTTATTTATGCAAGAGGTTCAACAAAGCCTAGTGAACTAATAATTATTATTCCGGGAAATATTATTGTTTTTAATCACCATCTACAAGTATATCTACATGCCGGATGACTATGCGATAAGACAGCGGCGTGATAAGCGTGCACTTGCATGATCGTTGTATCGGAGACACTGGGAAATCGAGTTACTCAAGACAAAAATAGACGTTGCCCTCATCTTTTGTAGTAAACCATTCCTACATGTAGATATTTGGCCTAACCAATCAAGTAACCATGAATATTCAAACTAAGCACTGCTCTATTATTTCAACAAATATAAATTACCTGATTATTCCCCGGAAGAGAGAAAAAAAATGTTAAGAATAATACAGGTAAAATTTAGGAACATATCCAAGCTGTAATTACCTCAGAAATAATCACCAATCTTGATTTATTTGGTGGAAAAATTAAAGCCTAGATGTTTGTGGAATCAAGAAATACACTTATCAAACGAGATTCGGGCAAATTTAGTAATAAAAGTGTTTGGGCCCCTTGTCCCACGCAGGCACGCACATGCACGAGCTCGTGTGATGTTGTTAAATGTGAACGATATATAATTATTGTTTATGCTTTGTTGCTGATAATGTTGAAGTCAAACTTGACTACTATAGTATAATTTAAGTTCTACACGCAGGCAGGCCTCATACCGTATCACGGTATGTATTATAACATGCATGCTGCATTGCATGTCATACATTAAGTAGTAAGCACTGCCAGTGACATATTTTATCTGTGGGATGACTGTGTGGTTTCATCGTAAATACTAAAACATTTAATATGGTTAATATTATTGCTTGTTTAATCATTAAATGTGCCTATTACAAATTACATACAAATCCCACATACATACGGATACGAAATCAAGAAACAGTCAAGGAAATCTACGAGATCTCAAATTATCTTCGTTATTAATCATAAACAATGGTATTTAAATATATATACATAAATACTTACATCTTCCAATATTATTAAGAATGCATTTAATAACGGATTGCATTCCATTGATTAAAACGTGATTTATTTTCCTTTTTACGTACATGTACGCCTTCGGACTATAGTCCCTATATAAATCCATACAAAGTCACCCATACTGCAACGGGTAAGTGTACGTAATCTAGTACACCTATCCATTATACTGAGTTGTATCATAATATTCAATGTATCCTTTATATAATCGGATGAAACAAATATTTTTAGCACTTTTCTATGCATTTTTAATTAATTAATCTAAATGCCGGCCAAATCGGTCTTGCCATGCTGCAAGAGGATTCGGTTCGTGTGCATTTATCATTGTTAAGCCATGTGCGGAGTTGGGGGGTGTACGGAGTCCGAGGTTGTTTATCCCGAAGTCATATTGGTGTCCACCCTCTCCACGACAGCTCGTACTATTCAGGGTTATCATACTACTCCCTGTCTCTTTTACACGGATATTTGTGTAAATTCATATACAGCATCTGATTGGTCACCTGGTCAAACCGAGACATAATCAAAAATCGCCTTACAAACACAAAGGAAGTCGATACAGTTACTTAAGGTAGCTGTCCCCAGTTTACCGCGCACAAATCTGCGCATGTTTTCGCGGACGGCGAATATGTTAAAATACGTCAGGTTATCTGTCCCTGTGCTCCAAGGGACATAACTCTGTCGTGTTTTAAGTGATCAGCTGCGATCGCTATTTATAGATTCATTATTTACATCGTTTAAAACAATAAATTTCGGAAGATAGGAGGTACATGAGGTAACGATATCAGTACAGTGTGTTTAGTGCCTCAAGGCTGCAGAAAGACAATGACCATAGTTATCATTTCTCCCCTTCTTTTGAGTTACGAATACTTGAGTCGACACAACAGTCTAAATATAAACACGGACAGCCATTATGTATCCGAGTCACGGCGAGTGTGCCCGGTTTCCGCCAGCATAAGAAACTTTTGTTCAATACATACTATTCACAGGAATAACATTAATTCCGATTTCATCACTACAGTCAGGGACAACGACTGTCGCTGAGCACAATTCCAGGTAAAGTCCAAAACAATTTGAGCACGCAAATCGCTCAAGCAAGTTAGGCGCCATTTTTCGTTTGACTGTTATGTTGTTCATGAGTTCGGCGATCACGTTTTGCAATAGGAATCCGGACGAGTGTGCTAGCTGTTGTAGATTGTGTTGATCTTGGTGTAAACAGTACTTAGTTACGTTTTAGCCGTAATTTTAGGTACATAACTTATGTATCTAGAAAAACATTCAGTGGATTTCCCTGACGAAGCAAACAGTCTACACCGTACACGTTTATTATTAATATTATAGGCCTACTAGTAATACGACACGAGGTAAGTGGCAGAAACGGAATACGGCGGGATATATCATTGGCAGGGTAAAACATTCACAGTAGTAAACAAGTAAATTGCTAGAAGTAGGTTCCATGTATTTCCAAGTTAAAATTTAGAACTTTAGAGCAAACATTTGTTAGTTTCACATTCATATACAGTAGATCTACAATGTACATTTATTCATCAAACACAAATTATTGAAATATCTACAATGTACGTATTAAAATACAATGTGTAACAGTGTTGCTATAACTTATAAGACTATAGAAATACATATTTCATCAAATCAAACAGCATTTTTGTATTTACATCGAACAGTTTAGGGTAATGAATCAATTTGTTCATTATTTGGTTTTATCAAATTTAAATAGAAGTGATTATACTATTTTAATAATAATGTTGACTAGTGATAATGTAACCCAACTGAATGGTTAGCAACTTTGAAAAAATAGATTTGCAGTGGTAAAGGTTTTTGCTTTTCCATAATATTATACTGTGACTGGCAATTCTCTTCTATATTCTAATCACAATGTCCCAATTTGGATTGTTGTGTTTTATATAATATATTTTCGGTTTGACAATTACAAAATGATTCTTAATCTAATATCAAATTTGTAATATTGGATTTGTTTGTGGGGTCAAATTTTATAATATTATAAAAAAAAAGATTCCAGATAATGTTTAAATATCATGACAAACAAAATGCACGTTTGTTGGTAAAACAACAGCGGTGATGTACCCTTTTTATTTTATTATTAGCTTTGATATATATGTATCTGTACTTGTTTCAAATATTGTAAATTTCTCTATACAAATTTATGTTTTACAGTACATTTTGAGCAGGAATCTCATTGAGCGAATTGAACATTATTTCATCTATTATAACCTGAAAATATATTTTCTTTCAAATCGATTGGTGTTATATTTGTTATAATATATTTGCGTTTTGATCAATTAGAAATCACTCCATAATATAATATCAAATTTATACTATTCATTTTTGGGGATGTCATTTTTTTCAATTTAAAAAAAATAATCTAGATACTTTTTCAAAAGTGACAAACATAACGGATATTTGCTGGAAAAACAACTGCGGTGAGGTACCTTTTTTATTTTAGTATTAGCTGTGATATATACATATCGGTTAGTTCCCCAAATCTTGTGCAATTATTGGTATGAGATATATTTCTAGAGAACATTTTCAGCAGGAATCTCATTGAGTGAAATGAACACCATTGCAGCTATTTTAACCTGAAAATATATTTTCTTTCAAATCGATTGGTGTTATATTTTTTTATAATATATTTGCGTTTTGATCATTTAGACATCACTCTATAATATAATATAAAAGTTATACTATTAAATGTTTGGGGTGTCAATTTTATCAATTTAAAAAAAAAATTCTAGATAATTTTTCAAAAGTGACAAACAAAATGGATGTTTGCTGGGAAAACAACCGCCGTGAGGTACCTTTTTTATTTTATTATTAGCTTTCATATATATATATCTGTTATTCCCCAAAATCTTGTGCATTTATTGGTATGAAATAATTTTTTAGAGTACATTGTATACAATATTACAATGCGATCCTGAGTCAGCCTATCGCGCCATTGTCCTCAAAGAAAAGGCCACACACTACCAACAATTAAATATTTTGTTATGTTTTATGGATATTCATTTATATGGATGCTCACACTACAGCAATAAGTCGAAATGCTATAGAAAAAATGATAATTCTAACCTGTATGGCGCAAAAGGTAAGACAGCATGACCTAATTTTCTTGGGTTCAAATGACTACAAATTGCTCATATGGTGGGTGTCTTCATTCATATGTAACTCTCTTAGATGCCTGGTGACCCTATGATATTTTTATATCATTGGATTCGTATTTGAATAATAGGCCAGTAGAAAACATAAATAACCCGGACATTTTGACTAACAACCAAATTTTGCATTAAGATGAAAGATATAGGTAAATAGTATTTAAAATAAAAAACCCATCAAAATCGCCTTTGGGGAAACTTTTTTACAGCCATTTCATGTGCAAGTGTCCACGTCCACTGTATGCGTTGTTAATGATATTAGTTGTGTCACTAATAGCATCAGCAATATAGACATGAAACGGATTATATTATTACAAACGTTTTAATTTCATAATTATTTATATAGTGAGCTATCAAATGCTTTGTAAACTTCATTTCACTAAAAGAAACCATTAGATTAGGATATAATTCACTTTTAGAAGATTTTTGCCAGTTTACCAAAATATACTATTTCCTAGAAATTTTGTACAACTAATAACAGTTATAGAATATTGATCATGCTTCAACTGATATAACATATAAATTATTAGTTACATCTTGCATCACAATGCGTGTGAACTATATATAATATGTATTAAATGTTTATGAGTTCAAAATATTATACAACAGTAAGGAACATTAAGGGACACTTTCATAAAGTCTTTCTTCGTACATCTGAATACATGTACATTCATGAGTTCGAAATATTTAACACATTGATTTATTTTTCTCCGAATTAACAATAGCTCCTCAGCACATACATTAATCAAAATCACAATCAGTTTGTAATAACATATTCTCTAGAAACACCACTGCCACACATACAATCACAAATATACTGAATACTGCATGGTGATCCTTTCTCGACACAAATGCAGTAGACACTCAATTGTGTAGCTAATCGACAAGAACCTCACCTCTTTCAACAGTTCATTATTATTTTTTTTATCTAGTGAGCCATTACTAGTAAATTATTTTGTAACCATCAATAATTACTAATTTAGACTTTTGCCACTACTGTATTTCCACAAAATTATGCATTGTCACATAAGGGAGGATACATGCCCTGAGTGTCTTGTAGTATGATTTTCCATCATACATCTTGGGATGGATTTATGGCATACACATGAGCTGATGGAATCCACCAAGACGAAGTTGAAAGTGTTAAAATTCATCTGGAAATTCTGTCTGTATTTTGAATGTCTACGCATACCAATGGCTGGTCGAATGTGAGAAGAGCACAGCATTATCCTATCTTTTGCCTTTGTTTGTAAAACACTTTGGTTGAGTGAACTGCTACATTTGTCTGAGGATTTAGTGGGATGATGATCATTGGATTGTACACAATGCTAGAGCGTAAATATTCACCAATCCATGTATCATGTCCGACATGAAACCTTGCCATCCAGGTGTCACTGGACAACAGCTATAGCATGTTTTGCAACATATTCACTCAGATTTGGGACTGGTTTGTACTTGGCCTTTGATATCTGGTTTGTAGCAGGATTTTCATAGTTCAAAACAAACTGAAATCGCAGACAGAATATCAGCTGGGCTTTTTTGTTTGTTTCTTGACTATAATTATAATAATAGTATCAACAGTCAACTGGTGTCCGAGATGCAATCTTGTCCATGTATCGTGCCTACATTATAGTCAAAATTGTCAGTCATCCATTGATAAAATCCACCGCCACTGTCAACCATGCAAATCAATGATATATTTGTTCACAACAACTGATCTTTCAAAATCTAACACCTCATAAAAAACCCAAACGGTGATACCTTGCCCTGCCAATAGACCGTGTGCTTTGATGTACCAACAGGCCTGTGGATGATAAGTGGTGACTCAGACTGAGACTGGTATTGAAGATGTGAATAAACATGCATCATGATATGACAGAGTGATATCTCATGAAGGAGATGTTTTGGAGTTTCCAAGTAAACTGAGCAAATGCTCTAAGAACAGGTCAATGGTCAATGTCCTCTGGCGATATTAGATATTATAATTCATATGCATGGTGATTTTAAGTCCAAGAGAAATTTCCTCAGAGCTTTCCATCATGATTTGTCTTGATTACTATCTTCATCCAAATTTTACTGTCTTCATCCCGATACGAATCATGCTGAGTGAGAATAGATGCTGATGTGTCTGCAAACGTTTGGTCTGCCACTAATCTGTCACTGTGGTGCATTCACCAAACTGTTCTAATAGCAGATGTTTCATGTGTTTGGCACTGTATGGTTTACAACTTTACATCCTTCTAGAAGATAACTAGAAGATAATGGGAGTGCTTGTAAAGTAAATCAACATTATGATCTGGCATACACTGAGTGTCACTCACACAATTCCTTCAATGCATCTGGATGATCAGCGTTCTCGTGTAGGCATTTTCTATGGTATTGAGCCTCAACCGTTCAAATGTTCATGAATATGGCCTGAAGAGTGCTACATTTATCTGATTTATTCAACATAACTGACACTGGATCTGCTGGGGTGCTTATCAACTGCATCAATATCAATACAATTGGAGGCGAGCATATAAGGCTGAACAATATTATGAGAACTTTGTTGTGGACTGTGTATTGCATTCTCTATATATTGTTTAATAACACTAGAAACAATAAGAATGTGATTGGGAGATATATTTATAATTCCTTATGCATGATGCATGCACTCTTGTATCATCAACTTCAGATGGCAGCACCTTCCTATATTTTAAATGATAGTTATGATTGACGTTATAACTTATACGTTATAGTCCCTTGGATGATACTTGCACATCACCACCATCTTTGTTGTAGATGATACAACCTGAAGGAAAACAAATTCCCACAATGTTATAACATACTGTACGGTAGTTATAATTAAAATTCATTAGCGAGGTGTTGTTGTTTTTTTTATAGAATTTATGCCCCCCAAAAATTGAAAGTGTTATATAGGAGTCTCTGCAAATGTTTTAAGACATTTTAATTTTTATTTATTGTTTGTGTGTATCAACAAAGTTGCAAATAAGTAAACTTCCATGTTGATTTGTATATAATAACAGATAAATAAAGTGTTTCAGTGAGCATTCAACATACATCGTGATACCGTTGTCATTAGTCATCAGCCAAATAGTATCTACCTAGAAATATAGGTTGGCCTACCTAGAGCATTTCTCAAGTTAGCTTTCTTAATAATAATTAATGTTAATGTTTTTAATAACCTGTTATTTCATATTTTCAATATGAATACTAAAGAAGGTGTAAGTGAGGAAATTTCATTGATAAAATGCATCTTCCTCCGAGTTCCAGTAGACATTATTTCAAAGTTTTTTTTTCTCTTGATACTTCACTGCTCCACATAGGAGGGGATTATAATTTAGATACAGTGGACTGAATACATACCATTTACCTTCTGTTCTGCTCCAGACAATGCATGACTGGAGCTGCTCACATTCTGTAAACAGCTCAGCTGTAAACATGCCATCCATGATAGCAGACAGATTGTACTACAAGATGTACAACTAATTAACATAATGTAACTGTAACTTGTGAAAGTGATGCATATTTCAATTCCCAATTATGAAGTTTCCCCAAAGTGGATTTTGATGGGGTTTTTATCCAAGCATTACAGGGACCCATTTGTTATTTTAAAATAGGAATTTGGTTGTTAGTCAAAATGTCTAGGTTCCAATATTTTTCAGGGGTTTTCTACTGGCCTAATAAGATAGGTAAGATTCTATAGGTTGCCGCACCCTCACACGTCACAGAACACTGAATATTGATGAGCTCATGCATATTGATGAGACAAACCGGAAAGAGGGGCAAACAAATTTCACCGCAACGCAATCTATCACCATTTTAGGCTCCATGTAATCACCGGTTTAAACTTAATAAAGCTGTTTGAAAAGGAAGTCCTAGGTGCATTTTTGAGAGGGGAGATT